>CATIWR010053329.1:0-18713 GCA_949677035.1 Omphalea diandra | reverse complement strand
ATCTTAGTATATATAACACCCCCACCTTTTCATATACTGTTTTCTCATAAAAAAAACCTCTTCATTAGCTTTGTCTTGATAATTTCAAACATTGTTATGATGACTTTATCTCTAGTATCAAGATGTACCTATTAAAGCACTCTACCATATTGTTCAATAAGATATCACTATTTGTTATAGTGGAGAAGTAAGTCCTGCTTCAATGTTCATATGACCTCTCTCTTAACTACTCTCTTACCTTAGAATTATGATCTTCAATTGCTTTAAGGACTTGTTCAAGCTTGGCATTATAGCTAGCTTTTGCATAATCCCATAATAGGTCTTTCAATTGTTTACCCTAAACCTCAATCTGAAATTAATGTAGAGGTGCCCTACACATCTTTTATATTCTGAGTATGGGAACAACTACTCTACTACATTTACAAGGCCTTGAAATTTAAATAATTGCACTCACTACAAGAAAAAACTAATTTACTGATGGAAATTTTCATTAGTAAACTATGGAATTTTTTCAATAAACCAATTTATTGATGGAATAACGACCATTAAAATCCATCGATAAAGAAGTGATCGGTAATAAGGTACTAATGGAAAAATAAGTATGTCGATACATTTACCAATCGAAAGTCGACTAACGAAGCCATTACTGTGGCAGCCAGAAACCGTCGAATGTTGGTGATGGAATTGTCTGTCAGAAATCTGACAATGAGTGTGAAGGTAATCCATCGGTAAGTTTTAAAAAGGTCTATTTTTTTCATATTCCATCAATAATCTATCGATAAGTTTTTTTTTTTATTTTTTTCATTGGTAATTCGTTGGTATATTTAAATGTTTTTTAATAAAAATCTTTATGCTTTTCATTTTAATATATCTTTTTATATAAATATATAAATGTGAACAAAATATAATAATATAAGAAATGGTATTAATATATACAAATGTAAATATGCACAATGAAGAGTTAAAACACAAATAAATATAAACTTAACTACCATCTAGAGCATCCTTCTGATCTAATAAGTAATAACCAGTGTCTATAGGAGGATCGGTCTGACTAAGAGGAGCAGTAACTATAGGATTAGTACCACGAGCATGGCCCGACGCTGAAACTAAAGGAGAAATAGTGGAAGCAATAGCAGTGAAGACCAAAACAAAAGGCATAGGTGTTTATAAATGAAAAGGAAGAGATATCCCAGTCTATTAAGGCACAACGTGCATCCACTCCTCCATAACACGCATTCGGGCATCAATAGACTAGACATGCAAGTGATATCTCATAATCCTCTGATCTACTCACCAATCCACCTCTCATTGTAAGTCTACAATTGAAGGCAGTGGGATAAAAGAAGAGTTGGCGCTAGAGTTACCATAAAAGTGATCATCTTGGGAAACCATACCATAAATATGCCCTTTGACCCACCACCCCCCCACCGCTAGCAGGAAGACCTCATGCTCATCTACTTGACGAGGCTTAATGGATCCTGGAGCTGGCTATGATGGTTGCTCACGCTATCTATTGATATTAGCCTGTATTTTCTAAAGTATCAGTAATAATCCTAATAAGATACCAATTAAAAATCTAATTTCAATTGATAAATATGGTATAACTTACATCAACATCCTTGGAGCGTGAATCAACGAATATCTACTTGTTTTGTTGCTTCGTGTATGTATTCACGAAGACATCAACTAGCAAAACCTCACATCTTAGTTGTTGTGCCTGTTATAAAGACAAATAAATTAACATATTAAAAAAATAATAAAATTAACTTTAAAAAAGTGATATATGATATTGAAAATTAAATTACCAGTCTTTTGGCTTGCTCTGTATAGGGTATAAACCCCTCAGTGTGCCTGGATGGACCTGAGTTAGAAACTCCTTTCTCGGTCCTCCTATTTAGGTTGGCTTGGTAAGACACAACTTAAAAGTGAGAAGAACTCCATTGTGTCGGCCAGTGGTCCTAAGCCTTATCAGACACTCAAGTCTCCTTGTCTTTATGCTTTAAGTCACGAAACATACCCTTGTATCACAATGCAACTTCTTAAAGAAGGCTATCTATACCAAAGTGTCGATCATCTAGTCCCACGAGAATTGCTTCTATAATAACAATAAAGACAAAAAAAATTAGTGAAAAAAGGAAATTAAATTGATAAATATTTAACAATAAATTTTATTATTACATTCCTTAAACTCCTCCGAGTATAAGGTCTTCACATACTATGGATCCTTCTTTTAAGTGTAGCCATCGATATGAATATTTTTGCTTGAATATCTTGCAACATGCATAAGAGTATCTATTAGATTAATGCAAACTGAAAGAAACAAAATATAATTAGTTTTATAATAAATAAAATACAAGAAATTTATTTTTACATACCTTTCATGCCATAGAGTAATCAAAGGGTGTAACTCGACAACAAGAATAGTAGGCATCATTTGAATCCAATGGCGTAGTGGGAGTAAATAAAGGAGTTGTATTGATGAAGCTGGACCAAAAGATGATGGATCTGGATACGGTGTCAAAGAAGTAGGAAATGCTAGAGTGGATGGTAGTCCAGGTGAGGGGCAGCTAAGCTGGAAGGACGAATCGGTGGCAATGATGACCTGTGATCATGGTACGTCCTTTACTCCACAGACCACCTAGAGTAGGTATACCCAAATCGCTAGGTATCCATTGTGTCATTTGAATTTATATATGCAATTATTTAGCTAAAAATATATCTACATATTAAAAATATTATTGAAAAGTGTGCTTATACCTATAAATGAAAAAAAAATACAAAGATGCATTTTTGACTTACTAAGAATCATCATTCTTTATGTCACCATAAAAAATTAAAACATTTGATGATTTAGATTTTGATTGTAGCTCCATTTCATTGTCTAACTGAAGATCTTTATTTTTGTCATCTAAATTAACGAATGACTCATCTGGGTCATTTAAACTTTTGGTGGCTCGTCCTCAGTAATATTAATGATAATTAAATTATTAACATCCTCCTGAAATGGAGCTTAAGACAATGTCCTAATAATAGATTCATCATTGATTTCAACAAATGATCTAGCTTTTATTTTGCATACTGCTCACCAATCTACTTTATCCCATTGTTAACTTGGATAAGGAATATAATAAACTTGACAAACTTGCATCACTAATATAAATGGTTCCTATTGATTAAATATGTGCTTATGGTTGATTTCAACAAGATAATGATTTTCATGCACTTTCATTCCCACAATAGGTGTTGGATCAAACTATTCACATTTAAACAAAATAGTTCATTTTATTGGAAGTGTTGAATGCTCCAACTGTATCTCGATTAGTCGACTGTAATAGACATAAACATTTTCATTATAGTTGGAATCATTAATACTTACTCTGTTATTGATTGATACCCTATTTGAATCATTTTTTTTTTTTAATGTGAAACTTGTACCCATTAACAAAATAAATGAAATACATAGTCACACTTTATAATGGTCGTTTGGCAAGATCAACAATAAATTGATTCATGACTTTATTTATAAGATCATTTGCCTAAAATATTCAATGAAGATCTAATTAGATACATTGGTGATAAAATTTATTGTTTTATTAGTTATTGGTGTATACTTACATATGATTCTAACTAATATCAAAATTCTATCTTCAAATTCTTATCCAACGCATCAATCGATATGTTGGAAAAATTTGGCTTCAACACGATAATGTATAAACTTCATCAAATGTACACAACATAATAATAGTACGTCATCATTTACGCATGTATAAAAGTTTGTGTTTAACTATTAATATAACTTAGTCGATATATTCTATTACTTCACAACAATTGAGAAGAATATATGTTTGAGTTGCATGATATTCTTTATAAATCAACATTCTACTTTTAGGTATCCCAAATGATTTACCTGAATAAGTGAATATTGATAAATTTGCAAATAAATTACTTGTTTTAGTGTTTCCACCACCATTATTTTGAGATGCTCTTTTGAGCCTTGTATACATATGTGATTTGAAATAACAAAACTAAAGTGATCAGACTTCTTCAAATAAAATATTCATTGCAAATAAAACCTTTAACCCGAGCTTTATTCTTCACATTATTCTTTGAATGGTGAAAATATACACATGAGATAAGAGCATGTATAAATGAATAAAATAATTTAATTGAAATTGAAATTTACATTTGATGTAATGAAAATAAATGTATCTCTCAAAACATATATCCATCGATACTGCACAGGGCTTGTTTGCTTTGCTTTAAATGTCAAATGTAATACTAGATGTTCTATTGAATCAAAGAAACTTCGAGGACTTTGTTCCAATTTACACAACATCATTGGATTATTAATTTTCATATGTGTCATGTCTTCCTCCATAATTTGAGATGTAGCAAGTTATTTGAAAAACATACTCAACTTCCTGAGTGATTTTCATACTTGTGAAGGCCAGAACGCATGAAAAGCAATAAGGAGTAATCACTACATAAACACATGACAATCCTGGCTTTACATTCCAAACCACTTTAGTTTTCGTACATCGATGCATTGATCCATATTAGATACATATCCATCTACAAATTTAATATTCTTTATCCATTCGCATAAGACATGTTTGCTTATCCAGTGTATATTTTACCTTCAAGTGTTTTTTAGTTGCATTATTCTAATGTAACTCTGGATGGTGACAAAATAATTTCAAGTCTTCTTTAGATTTTGCATTATATTTGGATTCGTCTTATATATTCATCATCATATTAAAAACATTTTCAAACACTTTCTTCTCAATATGCATAACATCCAAATTATGTCTTATCAAATTAGTACTCTAATACGGTAAATCCTAGAATATACTTCATTTCTTCCACCCACATCTTATTCAGAACCAACTTTAATGACTTTCATAAATCGTAATCTATTGATTTCCTCTGGTATCTCTATTCTTGACTGCATAGATGGAGCCACAACTTCTTGAGAAATGTAGTTTCGTTCCATCTAAATGGATGGTCATCCAGTAAGAATTTATGGGTTTTATCAAACCATGATTGCTTGCCACCATTCAGAACTATGAAGGCATCAACATGTTTTATGCAATATGGACACGCAAGTCTATTTTGTGCACTCCAATAAAATAACATACCATAAGCAGAAAAATCACTTACCATCTAGAGCAAAGCTACTCATATCAAAAATTTTATTTTGTTGAAATATTATGTCTCCACTCCAAATTCCAATAGTTGTTTCAGTTCTGCAATCATAGGTTGTAAGAATACATCTAACTTTTGTTTCAGATTGTTTGGTCCAAGTACTGAAATCAAGATGAACATGTATTCCTCCTCTATGCACATCTAAGGTGGCGAATTATAAGGTGTGACAATAATTGACCAACATTAATATTATTGCCTAGATTGGCCAAAAGGTTGAAAACCATCAGTGCATAATCCCAAACGCACCTTGCAGATTTTAGATGCAAACTACAGATAATGTTCCATCACACCCTTTTTCTGCTCAAGCTCCACAAGCCATCTCATAGACTTAGCAATTGCTTCAAAAGCATATAACCTTTGCAGCCTCAACGTTAGAGGAAAGTAATACATCTTCTTCTATGGAACATTTTTTTTTATATGGTTGATCCTCAAAGAATACACTTATATTTGGAAAAATCGCAGAACTTGTATGTTCGTAAATCATTGTCTTCACCCGAATATAACATGAATTATTCTTGTAATAATGAATCTTCTTAATTAGGAGATCCAAACCTTGCATCAACTTCTTGGTGCTGTAAAAACTATCAACCATCATATGATCCTCAAGCAACAACTTACTGTACCATTATAAAATATCATTACAACACCTTTTAAAGAAGCAATGCTCAACTTTGATATTCATCAATTAAGCAATGATCGAGAACTTGGAATGTGTTTCGCAACTAAGCCACAAAGCCTCATTAGTTGCATCTAGTGTATCATATAACTTCTAAGAAGTCGAATTAGGAACTTCACTCATTTCACTCAAATGAAACTCTGGTCCACTAGCATCCATTAATGCATTAGGTTCAACTTCAATATTAAATTCATCTTCAACTTGAAGCTCATTTTATCTACAGTTAAAGTTCGATATCACACACTTCACTATGCAAATACTATTCGTAATAGCTATCAACAAAAATCTTTTTAAACAAGATGTAAAATGGCTATGTTGGGTCTAAATAATTGTGATTCTAACACCTCTTATAATTATATGTACATCTAATATTGGTCTTATTCATAAATTCTAGTTGAGAAGTTGCAAATTAAATGAAATGATTCACACCTTATAAAAATTACGATTATAATAAACCATTCTTGAGTTTAAAGAATATTCAATTTCTATTTAATCTCATTATATGGTCTTGAAAATTGTGAACCGACAATGTAATTAACAACACATATAATATAGACCTTTCTAAATTTTAATATATCAATTTTTTTTTTTATCTAATATCTACTACTATCTCCTAAACAATAGGTATGAACTAAACTCATTTAGAAAATCATTGTTATATAACCTTTAACTATATGAATATACTTCACATGACTGCCTAAATTTTGGCAGCATCTAACTCTAGTTCTCATAGTGTACCAAAATGAAAAATGTTATAAAAAAATTTTCATTATGCATTAAGAGAACATGTAGGAGATAATGAACTAAAATTTGAATTGACATAAATGAAGTATATTATATATAACAAGTTATATCAAACAATGAAATTTCCAAATTGTCCGCTTTGGATAATTCGGTGTCATCTTAGAATTAAATGATAATGACACCAAATGGGTATCTATGGTTATACCTATATTTAGTATTTTATAACAAAATCAAGTATATTTCCTATAAAAAAAATTTTCTTTATTATTTACATTTCAACAAACAAAAAAAACATAACAAATATACAAAATTCAACAATAGAAGAACAAATTATGAAATTATATGATAGTTTTTATGAAATTTTGGAGTAGTATATGAAATTCTTTGGAATATTATAAAATTTTAGACTTATGAAATTTTGAGATTTTTATGAAATTCTTTGGAATATTATTAAATGCCAAGATTATGAAATTTTAAGGCATTTTATGAAACCCAGAGAAACTTTATTTTTTTTAGTGTTTTATGACCTTCATAATTTACTTTGAATTTTTAGAAAATGTTGTATATAATTTATGAAAATTTTTTTATTTTTTGTTATTAAATATGAGGGTTAAGAAATTTATTCAGTTTCTTGCCCATATTATTACATTTTAGGAATTATTGGAAATTTTATTAAAATATGAAATTTAATTAATTTTAAATTTTAAATAATTATATGAAAGTTATTTACATTATGAGGCATTTTATTAAAATTTTATTAAATTTTTTGCCTTTATTAAATTTGTTCTAAGTTTTTTGGATATTTTATGATATTAGTAATTAATTTTGAATTTTATTGCATATAATTATTGAAATATGGAATTTATTGATATATTACTAAACTATGAAAGTTTTTTTTTTTTACAATTTTTGTCATTTATTATTAAATATTATTAAATTTTATGGAATACTTAGGAACATTATAATTTGAAGAATGATTTTTCAATTATTATTACATTTTCAACAATTTTATAAAATTACGATATCACAAACTTTATTTTTTATTTCTAAATTCAGGACAATTAACTTTTTTGGATATATTATGTTTTAAATTTTAAGGCAATTTAAGTGAATTATATTTTTTTTTTGTGCATTTATAGAAAATTTTATGCAATCTTATTATATTTTTAAAATAGCATGGATATTTAATGATATTTTCTGGATTATTATTGAATTTTATAGAAACTTTATAATTTTATAAAATTTAAATTTCATTACATACAAAAATACATACATATATATAAATATTTCTTAACATACAAATTATTAAACATACAATATTTTATAATAATATTTAAATATTTCATACAATACTACATTTTTAATTTTTATTGATATTTTAAATTTAAAAATACCTCCTGAAGCACAAAAATATCAAATTCAACCAAAAGAGATTTTAACCAAATTAGAAAATGCAAACAAAAAATTATAAATTACACATATTAATAAATTTATAAAATTTAATTCAATTATACTAATTTAACAAATTAAAGACCCACTTAAATTACTAAATTTAATGAAATCAAAATTTCAAAATTTAAAAAATTTAATTACAAAATGTTTAAATTACTGAATTTAATTAAAATTTCAAAGTTTCTCAAATTTAATTAAATTACACTTAAATTAATAAAATTTAGTTAAAATTTATGCAATTTTATTAAATTACACTTAAATTACTAAATTTAATTAAATTTTCTAAAATTTAATTAAATTACACTTAAATTCTAAAACATAATTAATTACAATCAAATTTCTAAAATTTTATAATTTAATTAAATTACACTTAAATTAGTAATTAAATGTTAATGAAATTTTTAAATTTTAATTAAATTACACTTAAATTACTAAATTTAATAAATTTACAGTTAAATTACTAAATTTATACAATAAATTATAAAATTTATCAAAATTACTTTAAATTTTTATTACATTTGCACCAAATTTACACACTTTACTAAATTTATAAAATTTTAAAAATTCTTTATATAACTCATAATTTACAAAATTCATTACAAAACTAACAGAATTCTATAAAATAGCAAAATTAATTGAAATAACTCTAAATTTATTACATTAATTCACAAAATATTGCAACATTACTAACTTTACAATAAATTTACAAAATTTAAAATAAATGTATAATAATTAAATAATTTATAAAATCTACACATGTATAAATTTAAATAATTTTAGACTCAATTTCATAAATTACAAATTTGACACTAAATTTATACAATAAATTAGAAAATTTACAACATACTCTAATTTTTTTTTTTTGCAAATTTACAAACCTCCCAAAATTTAAAAAAATTAACAACATTTTCTACATAAGATTGAATTTACATAATTCATTATAAAATTTTCTAAATAAAACTAAATTTATTATAAAATATTACAAAATTAATAAATTTACACTAAATTTATCACAAAATTTATTAACACAATAACAAAATTAACAAAACTTACAAATTGTACAATATACATAAACAAACTAACAAAATTATAGAATTTAACCAAAAAAATTATATAAATTCCTAATTATAGATTTAACAATAATTAATAGAAATTTTATAACAATTCTCAAATTACACAATCTTTCTTAACAAAATTTTCCAATTACACAATTTCATGCCATCAATTTTACAATATACATTCCAGAAATAATAAAAATTCACAAAAAAAAAAAAACCATTTACATAATTTCCTGCCAAAATTAATAAAAATTCACAAATATAACTTACAAAATTCACAATTTCACATCATCAATTATTAATAATTAACAAAATTTTGCAATAATTCAAAAAATTTCCAATTAAAGAATTCATATACATTCACAAAAACAATGAATTTACAGAAACTCCCAAAAAAATTTCTAACAATTTTTCAATTAACAACAACGAATATATTTACATAAACTAACAATGAATACATTTAACAAAAAACAAAAATTATCTCATTATCAAAATTCCTAATCACTGAATTCACAAATTCACAAAGGAGAAACATAGAGACTCAGAGAAGGAGACTTACCATGAGACGCATCCACCGACTGATGAGATATGAGTGGTCGACTGGCAAAGAAGAGAGTGAAATAGAAAGGGAGAGAGTGATCACAAAGAGAGTGAGGGTGTCACAAAAGAAGAAAAGAAGGAAAAGAAAACAAAGAGAAGGAGATAAGAAGGAGAGAGTGAAATAGATAGAGAGAGAGTGAGGGTGTGGGACAGAGACAAAGAGAGTGAGAGTGAGGGTGCGTTAGAAGGAGAAAAGATGGAGAAAAAGGAAAAAAGAAGAAAAGGAATTATCGTGATTTTAATAAATTTACCAATGGACATGCCGCATCAGATTATTAAATCTATCAGTAAGTTTGTCAGTAAATATTTACAAATGGAATCCTGACGGATAGTTTTTCCACGTGACTTTTGCATTCACTTCGTCGGTTTTTTCGTCGACAGACTTTCTTGCCAAGCTTTCATGCTAAATTTTATTGACGGATCCTTTCTATCAGTAAAATCCATTACTTTTTTCACATTTTCCATTTATATTACAACTACTTTCTGTCGTTGTTATGTCAGTATTTATTGAGGAAAATAATTTGAACACTAAATATCGTTGGTAATTTGTTTATTTCTTATAGTGACTAATAAGGACAAATAACAATAATAATCAATATATGAAATGTAGATGTACATTTAGGATTATCTTCTGCCTATCAAACATAAAAACTCATGCATGGCTATTACACATCTCTAAGTCATCTTTAAGAATACTTAAAACCACAACTAATTTGTTTTGTTCTCCACTTTAACCACAACATATGTAATAGGGAAGATGCAATCATTAGGATTAATTTAAATAGCAACTAACCTCCATATTTCCCTTTTAACCAACATCTATCAAGAAAAATCAATGGCCTACATCCTGCTAAAAAAGTTTGCTTCAATGCTCCAATGTATATATACATCTTCAGAAATCATTTCAATCCCCTTGAAACTCAACTGTTGTTTTTGGGTTAGCTCTTAACAACTCCAACTTGTAGTCAACAAGCCTTTTATATTAATCTGCTTCATCTCCATTGCTTTTCTTCAACATCAGATCTCTTGCTCTTTATATATTCATCCTACTTATTGTCAATCCTAGATCCCTTCCAACCCTATCAATAATTTCTCTAATACTCCTATCTGGATGTGACCTAACATCTTCTAGGTATTTATGTGCTAACCATTTTGTAGTCACATGGAAATTAGCGAGAACTCTAGCACATTTTTGAGTCAAATATGCAGTCTTAACTTAGAAAAGTGGGATCAACCATATCCTTCATTTTTTTTTTTTGTTAGGAAAGACAACCTAAACACATTGCTTGTAACAATGACACCTACATCTAATCAAGTCATTCTTTAGGAAAAAGACTTAAAATCTATGCTTGATACCATGTTCCTACATGCTTTAATAAACTCTTCTTTATTTTTAAATAACATCCCCATTTTAAATGTGGAGTCAACCATGTCCCTTTCAACATTAAATACATGAACCAAATCCTACTCCCTTCATTTTCACCTAAGTCATTTCCACTATAAAGTTCATTAGAAGGTAAGCAATCTTTATCACTCTTATCATCATCATCATCATCCAACATACCATCAAACCTTAAAGTATTTGTTAATCCATCTACAGTCACCTTTTTTTTTTTTTTTTTTATGTCCTTTAGGTCTTCCTATTGGTTTTATTTTTTAAACTTCATTAATTAAATTCACCAAATCATCATCTTCATCAAGTATGTTATAGTCCAGATTTATAAAGACATCATCAACTTCAACTCTATCCTGACCTCTTGCCATACCACCATCACTTACTACCACTACCATTGACTTCATCCCTATTATATTCATCATCATCATCCACTTCACCCTCATTCACCTCACCTTCATCCCCTTCTCCATCATCCACCTGACCCTTATCCCCATCACCATCACCCTTATCCCCTTCACCTTCATCACCCTTATCATCAACATCAATACTAAACATACTAGTATTGGTAATTTGATGTCGTTCAGGAATAATGCTATCTACAATAACAACATCATAATGATCAACACTAGGTAGTTAAAGGATATTCCTATGTCTAACTACATCTAGCTTTCTACTGACTGTACTACTTGAAGATTGATCAACTATAGGTATACTTTATTCTTCTTCTATCTCTTCAATTACTAATGTATATATATTTTTTAGTTGTTAGAGATATAACATCAATGAGATCCTCATGACTAAATATACAAATCAAGACTAAATATACAAATCAATTTCCCTAGCATTAATTTTTATATAAAGACATTTCAAATACATCACTATCACTAAAAAGGAATTTACGCCCACTCCTATACTTTGTACTAAACATTCTCCAAAAACATTGAATATTTCTATATAAATAAATGTACTTTGAAAACATTGTATCTAACCAAATCATAGACATACAATCATTATTGCACTTGCAAAAACATATTGTTTCCCTTCAATGTAAGACCACTACCCTATAATCCTATCATAATGCATACATAGTATAAAAAAGCCATATATATTTTTATCTGCAAATAGCCATTCCAACACAACACACATTAATATTATGACATGCCAACAAACATACAGACAACAATAAATAATAACCTTTATTTCATATAGAATAATCTTTCCAACACATACACAAACAAATTTAGGTAGCTTTAACACACATGAACCACATGCATTTAGGGACAAAAGGAATCAAAGCTATCAACATGCATTTAGCTCACACAAATCCATTTGTAAAGAAAACTGAAAATTCATAAAATAAAAAACTAACCCCTAATTTACTTTTGTCATTGACTTGGACAACTTAAAAAAAAAATTAGTAGTAAACATAATGGACTATAGTTAAAGCCTTACCTAGTTTTGTCGCATCCATCCTTAAGTCACAGCTTCAAAACCCACCAGGTATAGAACACTAAAATCTTCTCTCCTCTTCTAGCCCTACTTCATCTCTTTCCTTGAACATGTGATCCAATGTTGTTTTCCCAATCCTTAAAGTCACTACAGATATGGAGAGAAATAGGATCTATTATAGAGTTGTAAATGGTAAAGCCAAACATGAGGTTTAGTTTTATTGGGAGTTAATCAATGGCAAAGGAAATTTAGTGGGTATATGAATTGTAGCTGAGGAGAGCGAAAAAAAAGATAGTGGATGTGTGGATTCACGGGTCCAAGCTTTTATTTAAAAATTGACCATTAGTGGACAAGTCAGCTTTCAGGCAACTTATGTCAGAGCGAAGGAACCTTTGCTTTACATTTTTCTGTTTAAAGATAATTAAGTGCATCAATTATTACTCGAGGGATAGTTGGTGAAATTTACTCACGTACAGTCATATAATAAAAGGACCAATAATATTACTCCCTCAAAAAGAGAGATGGAAATAAACTCTTTCTTATTCTTATCTCTACTTGTTCATCAAAAAAAGGACTTCTTTATATACCTTTATAAATAAAAGGTCCCTTTCACTTGGGTACATCTTCTAAACATAAAGATATTTTCTAAGGTTTCAAGATCTATAAAAGCTCCAAGTTTTGTAAAGGCATCTTCAAGGCTTCAACATATTCTAAAGCTTCAAGATCTGCAAAGACTTCAGACTTTATAAACTCAAGAGGCAAAACTTTTAAGCTTGAAATTTTGTTTGAGTTTTCTCCATCAATAAGGAAAAGGCTTTATTTTTTATTTGTGATCAAGCAATATGGGCCTTAGAATCATATTTGTCATATTATTCTCTATGAACAAAATGTCATTCTACTTTGATACAACATCAGGTCTCTAATGTCATTGAATCGATAAAAGGATGTTCTACTTTGATACAACATCAAGTGTCTAAAAACACTGAATCAAGTTTATCATCAAACTTCAACTTCAATTCTAGATTAAGTGGACTACAAAGATCAACTAATAAGTCAAACTATTAAATCATCAAATCTTTAACTCAAATCAATTATTGACTTCAGAATAAGCCAATCAAGCTTTCAAATTACCAATCCACATTTTAATTTGAAATCAAATAACTTAAGCCTTCATATTGTGTTCTTCAAAAGAGAAGAATAAAAAAAATCAATTTCTTTTAGTTTTAAGAAATTATCACCACTGGATATTATAACTTATTTTGTTCAAATTCATATAAATTAGTTTCATTCTTTTCTTGTCTCCATATTTTAGGTTTAAAAAATTTGTGTTGACATGGTGCTTCACTAAATTTCTACTATTTAATTGATGTGAGTTATTCAAACTTCTAAAGTGACTAAAAGGCTGTAAGATTTTTATTGATTAGATAGGATTTCGCTCCTCTTTCTCAACTATCACAAAGTCTAATAGTGTTTGACTTTTTAGTACATTTTCCAAGTTGATCTAGCTAGTTTTTCATAAAATTTTCATGATTTTTTTTTTATCTAGAACTTTATAAGGTTCCTAGTTTAGTTTTGTTGGATCTTTGATTTAAAATAAAAGTATATGTATATAGCTTTATATCTTGCTTAAATAAAATAATATTTTGGTTCAAAAAAGAAAATTCTTACTTAAATGGCTTGACAAGATGATCTCAACTTGAAATGATGTTACTTGCCCCTTACCTATATTATTTTCCCTTCCTTTTGTATGGTTTATAGAAAATATTTCAAAAGGATGCAATTTCTTAATTTGAAACCTTCACAGTCAACACTATAAATGAAACACTCAACTATATGTGACTTATCTATGCTTAATATATTATACTAAATCAATTAAAAATTATATGTAGGTGTAAAAAGGATATGAGTGTCTTTAATATACTATTAGTTAGCTTGGTGTAAGAAACATTAATTTACATTTGATATTGACAAGTATGTTCCATGTGACTACTAATGCAACCCCTACTTTTAATTCTTTTTAGATGTGGCAAATAAGTAGATTTGGATTTGATATTTTTGAATTGAAGTGTTTTTGAATCACATTTTTTTAGATAGGTTTATATTATGATCAAATCATTAGATTGAGATACATAAAAGAATTTAGTCATTTTTTAGATTTTTCATTAGCTTGAGTCACTCATAATTTTAATTTTTAGAATAAAAAATATTGATTTTGATTTTAAATAAATATTAAATGTTGTTAATAACTTAAAAAGTCATTTTAGTATATCTATGGAGCAAGTTAATATAAGATTAATTATAATTGATTCGCAAGTCAGATTATAATCAAATTGAGTTTAACTAAAAAATTTTGAATCATTTCAAGCTGCATTAGATTTGAGTCACTTTTCAAGTGTATTTGAATTGAATTTTTAGGTCAAATTAAAAACTATTACCTATTTTTTTTTCAATGTAATGAAATATTAAATAATTTATCTAGGATGAATTTTGTAGTGACAAATTTAATATTATCATAAAATTAATTAAAATAACAATAAGGGGAAAAGTTGACATGTAGCAACTATTTTTTGAAAAATTAGCTATTATAATAAGATGTTACCTACTATAGCAAGTTGTAACCAACAAATGAAATTTTTATATAATAATTTAAAGTGTGCGTATAATATATGTAATTTTTGGAAGATTTCTTTTTAAAGTTAAACTATATAAGACATGAAATAAAATACACACTATGATGCAAATTTTAATTAAAAGATTAAAATAGTTACACAAATAAATATTATATAAAATCTTAAATTATATGTATAATATATTAATTATTTTATGATGATTTATATCATTATTTTTTAATAATTTTTAAAAATAAAAATTATCAAAGTAATAATTTAAGTAGCACATATAAATAATATTATTAAATAGATAATTTAAAATTATATGACATATCTAAAGAAAAATTTATTGCACCAAAAAAGTATTGTTATTAATTTTTGCTATTTTATCACTATCTATTATACGTAAAATTGTTAAATTATATGCAAAATATTTAATATGTTATGTAAATTTTTGCATTGCTTTAAATAATATTTTTCATTTTAAAATTATTTAAAAGAGTTTATTTTTTATAATATTAATAAAATATTACCTATGCAATAAGAAAATTTATTAAAAATAGTATGTAGAATTGTAAACAATTTGTGTAATATTTAGATATATTGTGAAAATTTTTATTATATTTGTATATATTTTTAAATTATCTAATGTGATAAATTAAATTGTAAACATTGATGAAATTGTTATCTAAACGCTTTGGGTTGCAGTGAATATTTAATAACAAATTACTTGCAATAAAAAATAATGTCATTAATTATTATTATTAATATCATTATTTTCATATATAAAATTATTAAATTTATGTGTAAAGTATTTAATCTTCTTTATAAAATTTATATTATTTTAGACAATATTTTTCATGTTAAAATTATCTAATGTTATAGATAATTTTTGTATAATATAAATAAAATATTACATATACTATGAAAATATTTATAGCAATAATATTATGAAAAAATCTGAACTAGTTGTGTAACATATTAAATATGTTATAAATTTTTTTATTATATTTTTGTACAATTTTAATTGTCTAATATGATAACTCAAATTATACACATGGATGAGATTATTACCTAAGTAATTTAAAAGTTATGCTAAATATTTAATTATAAATTTCTTGCAATAAAAAATAAATATCACTAATTATTATTGTTAATGTCAATATTATTATATAGACATTTTTGAAAAATTTATGTGTAAAATATTTAATGTTCTTTGCAAATTTTATATTATTTTGGGAAATATTTTTCATGTTAAAATAATCTAATGTTATAGATAAGTTGGTATAATATGAATAAAATATTATTTATATTATGAAAAAATTTATATAAAAATATATAGAATTTTAAACTAGTTGTGTAATAAATATATTGTAAAAATTTTTATCATATTCTTGCACAATTTTAAATTATTTAATATGTTACTTAAATTACAAACATGGATGGGATTATTACTTAAATACTTTAAAGTTACAATAATTATTTAATAATAAATTTCTGGCAATAAAAAAATAATGTTACTAATTATTATTGTTAATTTTAATTTTTTATGTAAAAATTTCTAAAATTCTAGTAATATATTTAATATTATTATTTTATTTATTTGAACAATAATTTTCAATTTGAAATTACGCAATGTAGTGTATTATATAATATGCATAAAATATCACCTATATGTTGACAAAATTTACATAAAAAATATTATGTAATATTCTATACTAAATGTAATTTAATAATGATCTTGTATTAATTTTTTAAATTTTCTTGAATAATTTTATTAAGATAACAAATTATATAAACGAATAAATAAATTACACATTCTAATATAAATATAGCCTAAAATGCAGTAAAAATTACACAAAATAATTTTAAAAAATTGGATTATCTATTAATTTGTTTAGCATCACAGTATAAGTAATTGTTGCAATAATATTAGAGTTGGCAAATGGGTTGGGCTATTTTCGGGTCGGACCGTTTGGGTTTCAGGCGGGTTCGAGTCCTCGTTGGGATGTGCATACAGAATGAATTTTGTATTACGTACAAGTTTACTTTTAAAATTAATATTTTGGGTCGGGTCATTTGTTATTTAATTTTAAAATGTCCATTTGATTTTTTTTTATCAGTTATGCAATATTTTCTCATAATTTCTTGAAAGAGAAATAATAATTTTCTTTCATTTTCTCCTTAAAAAAATTAATTTATATATTTTAAATAATAAATTATTTAAATCATTTAAAATAATAATTTTAAGTGATATTTAAAAAATTAATTGCATTATATGAATTTGAACATTCTCAAAAATTTTATCCTTAAAATAACAATTAAGGATTTAGTAATTTATTATTTAAATATATAAAAATAAAAATTATAATTTTAAAACATAAAATTAGTATAAATTGATTTATTTATCAATTAAAATAAAAATAAAATTTTGATATTTTTGTGAAAAATTTTTAAATTGAATTAAAACAAAAATATTATCTTAGTAAGATTTAAACTTAATTTTGAATTTAATTGAAGTAATTGAAAAAATATAAGGGTTAATTGAGTTTAAATATATACTTTATTAAATACTTATTTTGACTTAGGGTATAATTGAACTTAATTCATATAATTATGGTGTAATTGACTCAATTAGAAACTTTAGATATAATCGAAAATTCGTGAAAATATTTGAATTTTTTTAATCAGTAACCCACATATTTTTAACTCAAAAATTGTTATCATAATAAATGAATATATAAGATAAATTATGACATATATTCTTTCATCATAATATTTTGTCATAATATAACGCTTACCAAATTACATATACGAAGAAGTAATATTATTATAATAACATCTGTAACTGTATTAAATAATTTAAAAATTATGATAAAATTATTTTATCACAATAAATAATTTTTATTGTTACTAAATAATTTATCATAATAAATAATAAATTGTAATTTAGGCACATAAAAAATCATAGTAAAATTAATAAATTTATTAAAATATAAAAATTTTATTATATTTTAAATAAAATATCAAAGTTAAATTTAAATTTAATTAAATAATTTAATTATTTTTTCAAATTTAAATTTAATTAAATAATTTAATTATTTTTTCAAATAAATTTATTTCATTTTTATTTTAATTATTCTACCTTTTATAAGTAATAATTTTTTTTATATTGTCATCGGGTCGGTCATGGGTTGACCCGAACAATCGAGTTGATCCTTATCCCAACCCAAAAATTTTTAAATCATTTCATATTTGCCCTGGGTTCAAATCGAGTAAAAAATGCCACCTCTAAATAATAACTAGATGAATTTTATAGTGACTAATTTAATGATGTTGTTAAGTAATATGATCTAATTAAATAGTAAATAATAACTTTTATTTAATTTTATCTAATTCAACAATAAATAATAATATTTATATGATGTAATAATTAATTATACATTAAGGCATTATAATAGAGTGCCTTATAAGACACTCTAATCATCATTGTTATTTAGTTGATGGGAAATAATTTCCTC
>CATIWR010053255.1:0-10000 GCA_949677035.1 Omphalea diandra | reverse complement strand
CAAGGCTAAAACCAAAATGGTTTACAGTCTCCTTTCCTCTTTAAAGAATTGAATGGACAATTTTTTTGAGGTTTTCCACCCTTCTGCATTTAGCCATTTTCTTTAGGCATTCCTCTACAAATTGATGATTTTAAAGGGTGATGTAAATCAAGGTGACTACAATAAATTATTTAGGATTGTCATAGACTATCTTGAGGTCTAGCCTTCTTAGAGGAAGTATGTCATTTGATTTGTTCACTGCATGTTATTTGCTATAGAAAACCCCTTACAACTGTTAAAAGGGAGAGATTGGTCAAATGAAGAGGTGGTCGAAACTATGGTCTAGCCTACTAAAGAGTCGTCTAAATCTTCATAAGAGCCTCTTATTAGGAGAGGTATTAATTCATTTACCTATACTATTCTCATTTTACTGATACATATTAAAAATTTTATAGTGCAAGAAAAATGGAGTTCCTAAACACTATCTGTGTTAACTTAGACAAAGCAGAGGTCATCCCTCTGGGTGATGCCATGTTCAAAAAGTCTAGCGAATGTGTGATATCAATGAATTAAGTTTCCATTTTAGTTATTAATCCCTTGGCTCTGATTGTCATTGACTCTAGCCCTATGATTAAACAGGTTTCGAATGTGCCAAACATGGAGATCTTACATCTTTATTTTTCCACAGATAAAGGCAATAGGAGTAATGAAGGAGTAGGAGCAAAGAAAAAGAAAAAGGATGGGCAAACCAAGTTTAGCCTTCAGCAAAAGTATGGGCAAGGGTCAAGAGGGTGAAGCTAAGTAATAGTTTGTCTTAGCTTTGGGTACAAAACACATCAGCTTGAGCGTAAAGGGTTTGAACCATGATCTAGCAATCTACAATAAGCTTATAAAGCTTGTTGACTTAGAAGAGGATCACCAAGATTGGGCATACCTTCCCTCAGCTGATGTTGGAAGGGTCGAGGCAAGGTACCTGCTCAATAAGAGTAAGCGTCGAATGGTTGTGGTAGAGGCTTTTCTCCCTATGAATTCTATAATACTATTCTAACTTATATGTATTCTTTATTTTATAACCTTTTTATATTTTCTCTGAATAAAAGACCTTTGGCAAGCTGTCAGAGGATTAGAAGAATATGAGGTTACTTACTTACCACTTTAATGCAAAATAAAAGAAAAATAATGATTAGCATAATGTCAAGATGAAACAGGACTGGCATTTCTTATGGTAAAGAAATAAAAAATCAAGGCTTAAAATCTAGAACCTAGAGGCTATTTTTGCGTAGCTTACACAAGCGAACACTCAACTAGGGTCCACTACTAAAATAATCTTACACTTGTGGCAAACTTTGGAAGAGGCAGTAGCCCTAGGGAAGGCTCGAGAGGATGAGACTTTAGAGTCATGCTGCATTGTCCTAAAGGGATATGTGCAAGTGGTTCGACGGGTTTTAGGGGAAGATTACTGGGGCATCGATCTTTCCAAGTTAAAAGAGATTATTTTTAAAGGGTTGAATGAGGCATGTAACAATTATTATAAATAAAAAAAGGGGGGCCACATTACCTTTTGACACCCCTTTCCCTCTCATTCGCCTTGAAGCCATAAAAGCAAATAAGATGACCCTAATGATTACAAACATAACATCTTATGAGACATCTCTCCCTGATATCATTTTTCCTACCTCTCTTTTAGGACTCAAAAGTGGTGCTACAGTGCAAGTTCTGCAAATTGGGGAATCTTCTACCTCTCCTATGAAGAGGGTTAAATCTTTCTCCGGTCTTCCTCAGGCAGTTAATAATAAGGCTCATGTTATAGAGAATGTCCCTAACCCTGATCCTCCCAACTTTGTAGCCTTTGTATTTTCTATTTTGTAATGAATATACAATTCATAATAAAATTTCATGTGGTTTATGGTTCCATTCTAGCACTATTCCTTACTTTATTGAATAGAGGTGATAAAAAAAACTTTTTTGGTTTGATACAAAAAGAGTTTACTCAATAATAACCTAATTTTTAAAGTCCTTATGAAAGTGCTCTTCCAACCTTTAGAGTTTTACTAGATGAAACACACCTTTAAGAATTTTATGGTTTTTAAAGATTAGTTGCACCTTTGGGTAAACTGAATTTTTATACTTTATAAATTTTATGGTTTTATTGGGTGAACCAAACCCTTTTAATAAGATTATGGTTTTAGAGGTTAGCTGAACCTTATTACTTTATAAATTCTATGGTTTTATTAGGTGAATCGAACCCTTTTATAAAAATTTTAGCTTTAAAGGTTAGCCGAACCTTATTACCTTATAAATTTTTATGGTTTTATTAGGTGAATCAAACCCTTTTAAAAAGATTATGGCTTTAAAGTTTAGGTAAACATTATTATTTTATAAATTTTATGCTTTTATTGGGTAAACCGAACCCTTCTATAAAGATTATGACTTTAAAGGTTAGTCGAACTTAAATTTTATGGTTTTATTGGGTGAACCAAAACCTTTTAAAAAGATAATGGCTTTAAAGGTTAGTCGAACCTTATTTCTTTATAAATTTTAGGGAGATAATGAATGTTATAACCTTTTTACGCAACATGTACTGAAATGTGTCTTTATTGATAGTACTTACGAGGATTATCTACATTCCAAAATCTTAGGATTAATTATCCCCCCTAATGTTGCCAATTATTTGCTATCACATTTTTTACTAAGTATGGGCCTTCATATTTGGCTCCAAGCTTTCCTACCTTAACATCTCTATTACTTATTTCAACTTTCCAAAGTACATGGTCACCCCTTTTAAAAGATCTCTAGTGAAACCTATTGTTGTGATATGGAGCAATCATTGTTTTGTTTACTACCATTTGGATCGTTACTTGCTCTCTTTATTCTTTAAGTAAATTAATGTGTAGCTTAGCTCATTTGCTATTAATGTCTGGGTCAAAGTGTTGAACTATAGGATTGTTCATACTAATCTCTATAGGAACCATTGCTTTCATGCCATAGGCTAAGCTGAACGACGATTCGTCATGGGCCTTTTTATAGGTTGTTTAGTACGTTTAGAGAACGTGAGTCAGTTGTTCAACCCATTTTCCTTTTGCTTCATCAATCTTTTTCTTTAAACCATTGAGGATTATTCTATTGGTGACTTTTGTTTTCCCATTTATCTGATGATGGGTGACAGAATTGAACCTAAGATTGATGTAGAGGTTTTTACAAAATTGTCTAAAGTTGTCACCATTAAACTGTTTGTCATTATCTATGATTAATGTGTTGGTGGTGCCGAACCTGCAAATAACTTCTTTTCAAAAGATATTTTCTACCTTTTTGGTTGTGATGGTAGAAGCAAACAATTGTTTTAGCTTCTATCCATTTGGTGAAGTAGTCAATGGTGATAAAAATTAACTTCCTTTATCCTATGGCTTAGGGGAAGGAACCTAGAATCTCCATTCCCTAAATGGCGAATGACCATGGGCTAATGATGTTAGTTTGTTAGGCTACAGGGACTCAAGGGATTCTATCATGCTTCTAACATTTCTCGTAAGTATGCATTAATTCTTTTGCATCCTTTTTAATTATTGGCTTATAAAATCCTTGGAGTATGGTCTTTCAAGCCATTGCATGTGAACCTTCTTGAATGCCACAAATCCTTTCATGGATCTCTAGAAGTATATAATTTCCCTCTTTTTTAGAGACATACTTGGTCTAGAGATGCATGGTTGATGTTCTATAGAGCGTTCATCCATGGTATAAGTATTTGATGGCTCTTCTCTGTACCTAGAGTGCTTTTGCACAATCCTCCGACAATTGCCCTTGTCAAAATACTATACGATCGATCTCCTCTAGTCATCAGGCTTTTTTATGTTGAGGATTTCCTATTCTGTTATGATAAGATAGAGCCATCCTTTTTAAGGGTGAGGTGCTGAAATATTTCTCCCATTTTCTATTGTTGCTTTAATGAAGTTGCAACTTTGTCATTCTCTTCCCTAGATATTTGAACAATGGTCTAGGGTTCCTTCTTATTAGGCAAGCCTATTGAATGATTGTTAACATCTCTTCGGGTATTTTTACTAAATTATCATCTTTAGTTTGGAAGTCCCCTGTGATCTAGTTGACAACCAATATAGAATCGCTAAAGACCTGCAATTCTTCTGGCTTTACCTCTAAGGCTAGGCTAATTTCAATGATTAGGACTTCATATTTTGTAACATTGTTAGTGGCATTAAAGTTTAAAGTAATAATATATATTATTTTAATTTTACGAAGGCCTTAAAGAATCACTCCTGCCCCATGTTCATTGGATGCCCTGTCTACATGCAACATCCATGCATCCTTAGGTAATGCCCTTATTTATTCATTACCTATCATCTCCATGACAAAGTAAACTAAACATTGAGCCTTTAAAGCCATTTTCATGTCATGTTCATTAAGTTGAAGGCCTAATATACCAATTGTCCTGATGTGCCTAGTCATTGAAGAGCTTTTCATCATGGTTGCTCCATTCTAACCACAATGTTATGTGCTTAGAAGTAAGGCCTTAATTTTCCTACTAAGACCACCAAAACCATAACAAGCTTTTCCAACTTTGGGTACCTTGTCTCAGCCCTATAAAGGACTCTACTAGTATAATATAGATTGGGTATTGTTCATTATTCGCTTCTCGAAGGAAGACTGAGGTTACTATTTCTTACCTTACTGCTAGGTAGATATAAAGAGTTTTGCTCTCTTCGGGTCTGTTTAAGAGGGGAAAAGTGGTAAGGAACACCTTAAGTTCTTCAAATGTCATCTAGCAATCTTTAGACCACTTGAAATGCTTTACATTCTTCAAGTTCCTACTGAATGGTAGGTACCTCTTTATTGAATAGGAAATGAATCATCCTGACATTGTGATATTCCTTTCAACTTTTATACCTCATCAATTATCTTTGGGGGTCTTATATCCAGTATTTCTAAAATCTTTTCAAGGTTTGCTTCAATACCCCATTCAGAAATCATAAATCCTAAGAACTTTCCTCCCTTCACTCTAAAAGTGCACTTTTTAGCGTTAAACTTCATGTCGTACCTATTAAAAATAGTGAAAACTTCACGCAAATCATCTACATGGGATTCATCAATTTTTCTTTTAACAATAATATCATCTACATATACTTTCACAGTATTACCAATTTGGTCCCTGAACATGAAGTTCATGAGCCACTGGTAAATTGCTTTTCCATTATTCAATTTGAAAGGCATATTGGTGTAGCAATACATTCCCTAATCTATGATGAAGTCAGTCTTCTCTTCATCTTTTAGATCCATTAGTATTTGATGATATCCTTGCACTGCTTCTAAATAACTATACTTGGAAAAATAAGCAGTTGAGTCTCAAGTTGGTCAATGTTCGACAATGGGTAGTTATCCTTTGAGCATACCTTATTTAAGTTCATAAAGTCAACGTACAACCTCTATTTGCCATTAGGTTTCTTGACCATAATAACATTGGCCATCCAATTAGGGTATTTTACTTTTCTGATAATACCTGCTTTTTAGAGTTTGAATACTTCCTCTCTCATGGCTTTTTGCCTTTTAAGGCAAACCTCCTTTTATTTTGTTTTACTAGCCTCACCTTGGGATCCACATTCAGCTTATGACATGTTATCGAAGAATGTATCTCTGGTATCTCCTCTAGCCTATAAGCGAACATCTCGATGTACTCCCATATGACATGAGTTAATCGCTTAGTTGCTAGTTGACTCATATCTACACTATATCTAATTATTTTGTAAGTTGAAATTTTAAGTTCGGTTAACTCACTAATGGGTTTAAAATGCTCTCTTTGTTCTGGGTCAAATGTGTCTTCCTTGAGCATTTACTGGAGTGTTGGGTGGTTGC
Source organism: Omphalea diandra (assembly GCA_949677035.1). Lineage (NCBI taxonomy): Eukaryota > Viridiplantae > Streptophyta > Magnoliopsida > Malpighiales > Euphorbiaceae > Omphalea > Omphalea diandra. The sequence goes on along the minus strand of CATIWR010053255.1, from coordinate 4,165 downwards.
ACTCAATTATTGATTATTGGTTCCTATGAACCGTTACCACTCATTTAAGCATAGGGATCTTCATAGTCGAACATCGTATACTTTGTATAACTCCTGTTTCGAAGAGATATGGACTTACTGGGATGCCATTATATGGGAACTCTTCATCTATTATGTGAACCAAGGTTCTTACAACTGACACCCACTTTGATCTCTCATTCGCCATTTTATACTGTCAATGTATTAATACCGATGGACTTTAGTTGCTTTTCCATAAGTCCCATAAGATGTCTTTCAGCTCTCTTTAGATTTTTCCAGGACTCCTGCCATGTTCCTATATGCCTGTTTTGTAGGGGCATTAGTCACATTCCTGCCATTTACTAGTAACCTCTTTACTAGGAAATCATTGATGACTCCTTCTACTATCAAGGCATCATTGTGTAGGCCCCTATGTGTTTGTCTTTTTATAGACTGAAGATGATTTTCGGCATGCTAGCTCTTTCAATGTTAATGGTAAAGATGTTAGAGCTTTGTCATTTCCTCATGGAGGTGCTCGGTTGTTCTCCTTTTGTGATAACATTGGTCACTCCTGCTACCATCTTATGAGGGCGATCATTCATTGCATGTTCAATATTATTTTTTTGGGGCCTCTTCCCTTTATCATCATCCTTCACAAATTTATGAAGGGTTCCTATTTGAACTAGGTGCTCTACTTCTTTCTTCAAATCCCAACATTGCTTTGTATCGTGTCCATGATCTTTATGGAATTTATGAAAAGGAGACTTGTCCATTTCGACTGCCCTATCAGGGTTCAACATTTGGGGGTACTTAATGTCAATTCCATTTTCTTTTATCCATAAGAGAATGTTGCCTCTGGTCTTATTGAGTGGCATGAACTGTGCATCTTCGCCACTCTTCATCTTACCCAAGGTTGATGTGTAGGTTTAGGGTGTTCACTAATTGGAATTATTAGGTCTTCGCTCTTGATTTTTCTTCTGGCTCTATCATTTGCCATTTGTCCATTCCTCCCTCTTTCCCTCATCTAGCTCTATGTAACGCTGAGCTATAAAGATCAATTTAGAATAGGAGTCAGCGATTTTGGTGTGAAGCTTGTCTTTGAGGAGTCTAAACATTGTTCCTGTCTGCATAGCCTCCATAGTTGTCTCTATATTTATGGACTCTATCTTTATTGTCTCTTTATTAAATCTATCAATATATTCTCAAAGAGTTTTGCCTTCCTTTTGGCTACAATATCTTAAATAACTAGTTTTCCTCTTATGAGGAATGTTAGTAGCGAAACATATGATAAAATCTTACTCTAATTCTCCAAATGAGTGAATAGTGCTAGAAGGTAACTAAAGATATCACCTTTGTGTTGTTTCTATTAGGGTAATAGGGAAAACCTTACATAGTATAACATCTGATATATTGTTCAACAACATTGTGGTTCAGAAGGTGGATAAATATGTACAGGGATTCCTCATTTCGTTTTACACTTGTAAGGTGGGGAGCTTCCATTTTGTTGAAAACTTCTCCTGTATGATTTCTCAAGCCAATGGAGAGGCTTGTAAATATTTTTTGATCAATCCAAATTTTGCTCTTGACTGTTCATCCTAAGAGTTAGCCTCATCCTCCAAGTCTATCAGAGGCCTTTGCCTGTCCATGGCTAGCATTTCAGTTATGTTATTTTGGTGAGCGGCTATGGATTCTTATAGGTTTGCTTGCGGGGGAGGTCGCTATACCTGAGGATTTACGACATTGAGTGTCGCAATGTTGGCATTCAAGGTCCTAAAAATATGCGTGTTGAAGAAATCCAATGTTGTTTTCATGGTTCTTACCAAGGCTTCCTAAAAGTTAGTTAAGGCACTCTTAACAACAGTGGTTGCTGCTTGAGGTGCCTAGTGGGTAAGATGGTCAGATGGAGGATACTATAGGGAACTTTGCTCCTCTTGGGAAGAGTGCGATACATTTCTAGAATGATCAGTCATTTTCCCTTAAGATCAAAGAGTAAATGCTTCCAACAAAGTGTTTTAAATAATAACTTTGAAAGAAATAAGTGATGAAATGGTAAAAAGGTTTCGCATAGATGACACCAATTAATGGTTCCTTGATCTATTAAGGGCAAGTGACGTACTAAGAATGGATAAACGTAAGTTATAAGGACTATATTTTTCATAATTACTCTGATACTTAAGTTAACAAGCGTTTTTATAACTGTGGTATATGATTAATCAGTAAGTAAACCCTAGAATGCAACATACATTTTTGTGAAGATGATTGATGTATTTATACCTTCATTTTTCTTCTAAATCTTTCTTAAACATCTCTCCAAAATAGTATCTATTAATTTTCTCTTTATTTGTTCGTGAAACTTGGATGAAAGCATACTATGTAATTACTTTATTTAAATGTTAATTTTTGTACTTTTGTGAGATGTTATAAATAGTGTCTCCCATTATGTTATTCGAGATTTGAGCATAGAGTCTACTTTATCTTCGTTCAACCCTTTAATCGTTTGGCCCTTTATCCGTTCAGTATTTCACTCGTTCAGTCATATCGCTTAAGAGTCACATGATGAGCTCATAAAAGGTAAGTGTCCTTTTGTATTTAATGGTGTATAAATTATCAATACTACATGCACGGATGAGTATAAATGGTAGTCTTGTAATATTTAATTTTAATTGAGAATCCAACTTATGATCCGATAATTTTAACACTATCCCTAATAATTATTTAATATTCGAAAAACGGAGTGGCAGTATTTTAATTTCGGTAACTGGACTAGCAGAAAAGGTGCATTTTGAGAATCTGAAAAGTGGTCTGGTCTTATAAGAAGACATCAACCTGGCAAGTCATATTGAAACAAGTGGGTCCCAAGCTCACGAGATACCTACCTGGAAAGCATGAATAAGTGGGACCAGATAAATGTTTATCTTTAGAATTGGGCGGTCCCAAAGGCCTACACAAGCACTTGGAATGGCTAAATCAAATGGCAAAGCTAAAGGCAAGGACAAAAAGTCAAGAAAAAATTTCAAATGTAGGTCTCACTTTTTCTTTTTGCTCGAACCTGGGTCTCACTTACTAGTGGTGATGATCACACTTGGTGCTTGTAGGTCCCACTTCCGACACCGGCCTAGACTCCTTATAGTTCGTTAGCTTTTGGTTGGCTCCACAACTTCCACGGCCATGCTACCATGCTCCAAAGTGGCAAGTGAAAAATGGAACCTTAAAAGAAAAAAGAAAATTTGTATTGACTGCAACGGTAAAAAAGTTAAGAGGTGTTTATTGTTGTATACTAAAAGGAAAAATTAAATAAAAAACCATGAAATTATATTATTTTTCTATGACCATTCTTAAATTAATCTTCTTCTTTATCAAAAAAATAAATAAATAAAACCTCATTTAAGTTGTGGAAGGCATCTTATTAAATGAAAACTAGGTAGGTTGATCCCATTTATAAACATGTGTTCAGAATTTAATAATAGTTTTAGGTGAAGTTTGTAAAGGTTAATTACTTCAAAACGTCTATAATATTTATGTGAGCTATTCTTCATTTTTAAATATTATATTATATTATATTATATTTTACATTTTATTTTGTTATGTAAAAAAGTCTTTTTGGCATTAAAAAGTTTATTTTCCGTTAGTCATAAATAATCTAATTAAAAGTGAGTTTTATATCTTATTAAGTTAATTACTTTGAACTTTCTAACGTTTTTAATATTTAATTAAATCGTCTCTTATTTATTAATATTATATTAAAACATTTCTCACATATGTTTCGTTACACTACAAAAAAAAATAAATCGAAATAACATTTTAGTGTAAATAGACAAACGTAAATGATGACTTAGTATAATATTAAAAAGTGAATAATAACTTAATTAAATATAACAAATATTATATATTCAGAGTAATTAACCCTAGTTATAATAAATGCCAAACACTACATTACACTACAACATATATCATATATAGTATATAATATTATAATTACTATAATTTTAAGCATTTATATAATAATTTTATTAATATGTATAATTATTTATCTTTTTAAATAAATTTATTTTTCATAAAATTATCATAAATAATTAATAAATTATATAAATAGTGAATATATATATATATATATATATATATATATATATATCTATATATATATATATATATATATATATATAGTTGT
>CATIWR010053252.1:0-12650 GCA_949677035.1 Omphalea diandra | reverse complement strand
CAGTTGATTCTTGATTTTTAAATTCACGATCACCTTTTAGTACTTCAATGTTCTCCTCAGCTTCATTTTTATCTTCTTTTAGAAATTCTTCAATGTTGTGATCAACTTCAATTTCGTCTCCTTCTGGAACTTCTTCAATGTACTCATCAGCTTCAATTGGTTGATCCTCCTCTTCCAACAATTTAATACCAAACTTTTCCTCCCTTGTTGGCACTAAATGATTTCTTTTGTACGTGACTTCTGTACCAAAAGTACTGTGATTGACAAGAAGGTAATTATCAACCAAGCCATCCTCAAGCAAAGTAGTCAAGTTGGCAAACTGCAAGGGACCTGGTTTGCGCCGTTCTCTGAAGCTTATTATCAGATTACAAATATAAGAGAAAGAGTCATACACCCATTGCTGAAACCTGTGAGATAGATCCTCCAAATTGTCTCTGATGAACTTTGAGATTTCGGGCGGAACATATGGGTTAGAGAAGCTTAAATTATTAATTACAGAAGGATCCATGATTGGGGAATTAGTGGCTGAGGCCCATAGACAAGCAATAGCCAGCGCCAACAGCAAAGCAGTGAACTTTGTTCTTGTGAAGAAATGTGGATTAGACACCCTTTTCACTATAACGGCCTCCTCAGAGATGCTGCTGATGGGGTTTGGTTCAGAGACAATCAGCTCTTCTTCTCCTTCTTCCCTCACATTGCTGGGAGAAGAATCTTCAGTCTGTAGTTCACCAGCAGAAGAATCTTCAGATTCTTTTTGTGAATCATCTGACAGGGTTTCTTCTTCAATAACTTCAGCATCTAAAGAACTTTCAGATGCAAAACTCTCCTCAAGCTGCTTTCCATCTCTTTCCTTGTTAAGATAACGCTCGATTCGTGGGTTAGGCTTGTAATGAAGAAATTGTGGCCTTGGTGAAAGGTAATTAGTCTTGGGATCATATGGTGGCATTAATGGATCTGCATCAAGAGGTGCCAAAGCAGGACTTGGCAAAGAAGAAGTCCTTGGACTAATCCTAAAAATTGGATCAAGATTAACACAATCATCAGCCACTTCTGATGATATATCCCAGTCTTCTTTAGTACTTGAACTTTCTACAGAATCAAAATCTTCATTACTTTTGAAGGCTTCCTCCTTATCTTCCAAATAAGTGATTGTTGGATCAAATGAAACCTCCTTCTTATGAGTCAAACCATTTTCAGTCTTTGAATCCAAAGCTTTGTTGGAAGGGCTTCTTCCATCAGAGAATGAAATAGAAGTGTGGATTGAATCATTCCTCTCAGTCAGCATTTTCTTTCTCGGAGATGCACTGATTTTTGAACTTGCAGATATTGTTGGGGACATGAAATTCTTGGCACCCTTTGAAGAAGCTGGTGATTGAACTCTGGCTTGTTTCAGGTTCCGATCTTTACTATTTTCTTTGTCCTCAGAATCACGCAATGAAACTACTCTATTTTCACTGCCAATGGAATTTCTTCTTCGCTGATAATCTGCCAGTCAGAGATGAATTGATAATGAGAACCAGGAAGACTAAATTAGCCTACACTATTTGATTGCTAACCAAACTGAGGAAATAAAACATGATACTAAAATTTATCAGAAATTTGTTGCTAAGCAAAGTTAGCAAATTAGACAAAAGAAACATAATGTTGAATATTTTCTATCATAAAAGATGTCAAACATTATCCACTCATTGCTTTTAAAGAACTGTTTGCTTCCAAAAAAAAATTCGTTTTCTAATAAAAACTTTACCAACAGGAATAACTAAACTGATAAAATAGGCATTAATGTCAACACCACATCAAAACAAAATATTTTCCAGGAAATTTATAAAAAATAAGTTTCCATCAACTTAAACATGTTCAATTTCTTTAAAAACTCAGACAAGAAACAATTCATTACTTTTCCTATTCTTTCCCGTCCTTTCCCCTCATTTTCTGGATAGTCAAACAAACAATATGAACATCCGATTCCTTCACACTTGCAACATACATGAATTAATTCCTGTACTACTTTTATCCCTAACATAATTAGATAATTAAACAAACCCAAATTCAATTACTCAAAACCCACATGCTAAAAGAGCTAGCAAAGCATATTCCTTACAGCAAATACCACCCAAATGGCAAATACCCATTACAATTTCCTTGTATTCTCATAATTTTCTCTCATTCTCAACAGCAAAACTGGAAAAGAAAAAAGATCTACATTTTTATTTTTTCATAAATGCTCAGAACCCATATGTTACAAGAACTAGTAAAGCACACTTCATTACTTTGAATGTGAATCAAATAGCAAATACCCATTAAATTTTCCTCCTTTATTTGTCATTTTCTTCCACTTTCTCATCAACCAAACGAGAAAAGAAAATGAGAATTACCAAAGCACATTTCGTTACTTCAGATATCGGCCAAATAGCAAATATCCACTAATATTTCCTCCACTTTTGTCATTTTCTTGCACGTTCTCATCAATCAACAAGAAAAGGGAAAGAAAAATTACCTGAAGGACTATTAGCGGGAGTGTTGGGGTTAAACCCAGGCTTTTGACTAGCAATTATGGAAGGTTTAGGAAATGGGCTTCCACTAAAACTCCTCCGTATGGAGTTTCCAATCTCTGAATTTCTTTGCCTACTGATCAGTGTTGGAGAGCAAGAAGAAGGGTTGTTCTTGCTTTGAGGTGCAGAAACCATTTTTTCTGGGCTCGAATACTGATGATGATGATGGACGATGGTGATTTTTCTTCTTTGAATCGAAAAAGAATTAAAGAATCGGATCTTTGAATGGTAAGGTTGAATGAATTCTTAGAATCCTGAAAGATTTGATTTTGGAGAGTGAAAGAGAGAATTGGAAATTGTAACGGCTAGTTTAGGAAATGAGTTGGCGATTTCAGTAGTGGGTTTTGGACGGTTGAAAGGAACGGTATTTGAATACTAAAAAAGCGTATGAGCCGTTAGATTGTGTGCTCTTGGTGATTATGTAGCCGTTGACAAATGGGGCTTTGATTTTAGTTTTCGGTATTTTTTTTCTGATTTCTTTTAGGATCTGTAGTTGATTTAAATCTATTCTCTCATTTACGAGGGGGGAGGGGAAATCATCACATTAAGGACAAAATTAGTAGAATTTAGTGTAAAGTCCGCTGGCACCACATAGAGGAGAAGAAAGTTGCTAAGAGAGTTGTTCAAATTCTCAGAAGATTGAGTGTAAAGACATTTGGAGAAGCACTCTGCCCCTAAAAATTCAGTACTTTGCTATGCATTTAGTTAAGTGTTGTTGAATAAAACTTGGGTATATGGACGCTATTAGAAAATGTTTCATATACAAATATTAAAGGTACTTTGGTTCATTTTATTAGCATTTAAACCAAGTTCTTTTCATTTAAATGTATTATCAATGCAAATTGTCCAGAAAATCGGAGAGTTATTAAGTAGTTCTTTACATACCATTGTGCATGAGGGGTGTGTAAAGGATAGAGAGATTTGACTAGTTTAATCTCCTATTGTATGTTATCTACTTAATGACCCAAAAAAAATTCAAATCTTTATGTAAATTTTCAATTATATTCAAAATTTCTAATTGAGTCAATTACACTCTAATTCAACGAATTGATTTTAACCGTACTTCAAATCAAAATCAAAATTTAGTAAAGTGCATACTTAGGCTTAATTGATCCTCATATTTTTTTAATTAGATTAATTAAATGTAATATTAAGTTTAGAGCTTAATTAATACGATATTTTTTTTTATTCAATTTAATCTCATTTTTACTTAATTAAATTTATTATTTACTTTTATATGAAGAATTTTTATTTTATATTTAAATTTAAAAATTAAGAATTTTTAAAATTTAAATTTATAATTCATAAAATCTCTCAATCTCTCATTATTTTAAAATTTTTTTCTCAATTTCCTTAAATAATTTAATTTTTATATTTTAAATAATAAATTATTTAAACCATTTAAAATAAAACTTCTAAGAAATATTTAAAAATCAATTACAAGAGCTTAGTTATGATTATTTTTTATTTTTTTTTAATTTAATCTCATTTTTGCTTAATTAAATTTATCACGTACTTTTATATAATAAATTTTGATTTTATATTTAAATAATTAAATTAATAATTTATAAAATCTTTAATCTCTCATTTAAAAAATTTAATTTTTATATAAATTCAATTAAATCTAAATCATTATATACCTTTGTATTTTTATGTATACTCCCAATATGAGATGTTGATTCTTAACGTATGAACCTAGCGACACATGATGGTATGAGAAAAGCAGTTCAAGTAAGAACAAGTTAAATAGTAAGACAAAGGTGATTCGCTTTGAGCAAGAGATAGAACGAGTGGTTTAAAATTGGAAGACCAAAAGAGGTTGTTGAGATATGACTATCTATGCCTAGAGAGGTAGTGGAGATATTGGTTCTCTATATGAACCTTAACAGGTCTTAAATGGTGTGAAAAGCTAGGCTGAGTTGAGCCATGAGCATTATCTAAGTCCCGTAAGTGTTAGTAGGTTGAAGTAAAGAGAGGTGCAATGAGAGCTTTACAAAAAGAAAAAAAAAAGGCTATATGGGAGATAAGTCATACAAGGATACGAGATAATATATAAGAGAGATGTGCAAACTATTGGTTTCGTTTATTTGATTTGATTTTTTACTAAAATCAGTTAAATCAAATTTTATATTTTATAAATTGAATCGGATTGAGATTTGTAAAAAACTGAATTGGTTAAATCAAATTTAATAGATATACAAATCGAATTAAATCAAACTTATAAAATTTGGTTCAATTTAATTTAATTTAATTATATATATTTTAAATTTGATTCGATTTAAATTAATTTGATTTATTAATAATTTTAATTTATTCAATTTTTTATATAAAAAATTGAATTGAAAACTAAAAATTGAACCAAACTAAATTTTATTAAAGAATCGAACCAAACTGATCGAATTAAATTAATTCGGTAGGTTTTTTCGCTCGAATCCGGATTCTTCTCACCCCTAGCCATGAGGAGCGTCCAACCCTTGAATGCTTGGCCCTAAGAAAAGTATTCGAGTAGCAGTTGAGGGCAATGGGAAGGGATATTAGAGTGAGGGACAAGCACGCCTTGCTTGAAACAAAATGAAAATCCAAGGACGAATTTTCATAAGGAGTGGAGATTGTAATAACTTAAAATTTTAAAATGTGATTTCTATATTTAATAATTTTCTTAAATGATTTAAGTTTTAAAACATAAAACTTATTTTGGAGAAACAACTTAAGTGCTATTGTTTTTTAAAAAATAAAATAAACATTTTCCCAAAAAAAAAAAGATGAAATAGACGGATAATTTGCAAAAAGGTGCAAAAAAAAATTACAAATATAGAAATATGACGGTTTTCAAAATAATTATCAAATTAAGATAATTTAAAAAATATTTTACATTTAAAGTGGTCAAAAAATTAAATAATTATACGTCCACTAATTAAATTGACCAACTTTTAAAAAAAAAACACAAATGTTGATCATATGCAATTATCATGGTCTGCCACTTTTGATCTCTTCCATGCACATGCGTAGTGTTGTGCATGCATGCACATTGTGCATGCAAAGTACTTATTTTGTTATTTTTATTTTAGTAAATAAAAAAATAAATTTAAATAAAAATAAAATCATTTAAAGTTATAATAACTAGATTTTATGTATTAGACATAATTAAAAATTTACAACTTAAATATAATTATTGCATTTTTATGTTATTTAATGAATAGCTAACTTTTGTATAAAAATTCTTTTTAATTTAAGGTATTATCCATATGAATTCTCAATACTTTCATCTAGAAACAAATATAAAAATGATGTATATATAATTTTTTTTGTCAAATATTAGTTTTCAGCAATGTTTCAATGTCTATTGTCATAAAACATTAAGTTTTCAAAGAAAAACGATCAATATTATGAATTTATTATAGTTTAAGAGAAGGCTTCCTTCACAATTTTAGGATAGAGGTTGCCAAAAATATAAAGTTGCAAAGAGAGGTAGTATAAAAATAATTTTTAATTATTATAAATTTAATAATTGGATTATAATTTTAAATCAAATATAAATTATTAAAATTATAATAATTAGATTGTGTGTAAATATAATAACATTGTAATTTAAATTTTTGTAATTATGGCAGTTTTATATTATTTAAAATAATAATTAAAATATGTGGAGACAACATCAACATTAGTTCTTATGATCCATATTAATTTATTTAATATTTAGTTCTCATGCATAAAGTAAATTTAGTATTTTATTATATTTTTTATTTTAAGATAAGAATAAGAGGCAATACATGCATGCATATATATATATATATAATAAAATCATTTTTATGTTTCATTCTAGATGCAAATAAATAAAAATTATTTGAGACTTTATATGGATAATACCTTAAATTAAAAAAAATTTTATACAAAATTTAGTTATTTTTAAATAATATAAAATGTGATGATTATATGAAGTTGTGAATTTTTAATTTTTAATTATGTATAAAATAAAAAATCTAATTACTATAACTTTGAATGATTTTATTTTTATTTAAAATTATTTTTTTAATTATTAAACAATGTTAATTATTCAAGTTCTAAATGTTAATTATTCAAGTTCTAAGGCTATTTATTTTTGTCAAAATTTTAAGTATTCACATTAAGAAGCAATGTTTTGAAAACGGACCAGTCAATTGGACTGATAAAATTAAGAATTAGATTAATGATTAGTTTCATTCATTTGATCCATATTAATTTTAAATATTATTTTTGTATTTTTAGTTATTATAAATATATTTATACATTTTTAATATTTCTATGATACTTTTAAATTTTATTTATTATTAAATCAATTGAATTGGCTCGTCCAATTTTAAAAATGTTAGTAAAAAATTAAATATATGTTTTAATTTTTAAACTGCTAAGAATCATATAAAACATATTTAAGGACTATTATTTAGGTAAAGTTTCGATTTTAATTAGAGCCTCTTATGCTTTATATTCTTTTCAACTTAATTAATAAGTAGACTATATGAAAATGATTTGAGTATTAATTTGTGACCTAGATGGTAATGGATTATAAATTAATTGGACTATTACCTATTAATTACATAAATGAAGAAATTGAAAATTTTGGACTATTTAAGTTAAATTAAGAAAGTTTAATGCTAAAAAAATCTTGCAAGATTACTCCAATACAAAGGAGTAGTTAATTAGAGTGCTTTTAAGTAATGTTAATGCTAAACAATAATATATTCTCATTTTGAAAATCAAAGAACTTTTGAGATTGTTTCAATTCATCTGTAGCTCTCAAATGGGCATTTTGATTGATTGTATTAAATAATTGTTGAGCTATATGTGTGTATTAATTATATGATTGTGATTGTTCTAGTTTTAGGGAGTTAATCCAAATTATAATGAAGACTTTACTAGAATTTTTACAGTTTTTTTTTTTTTTGTTACACTTACCTTCTTAAATGGTTCAGAAGTCCTGACACGGTTCTAGCAAAATAAGGAGCTGTACCATTTTTACAAATATAAGAAGTGAGTACTAATTATTTATTATAATATTTATTTATTTATTTTTTATTACAGTATAACATGATCATCCATCACATGATATAGAAATGCACTATAAGAAAATAGTTATTAACCAATGAAAATTTTCATATAAAAATATTTTATCAGTAAATGGAATCTATCAATGAATTCTCGATGGTCCTCTTCTTTTTTTTTTTTTTTTTTTTTTATCAAAAGGTGAAATATTATTGAAACAAAATTAATATAGAAGTTTAACAAAATTAATCGGGAGACAAGTAAGCCAAGCAAAGGGGGAGACTTTCTGAAACTTGTCAGCCAACCATGTAGTTGGCTTGTTCCTGTGTTTGAGAATATACAAAATTGAAATATTACAGAAAAGAGGGAGTCTATCTCTTGCTTGAGAAATAAAATTCGAGCATTCCCATGGCAAAAACATTAGTATTGGAAATAAAATAGGAATTGACATTCTTATTCTCCAATATAAAATAAAATTATCTAAATTGGATCCATGAATTAGAAGAAGTCCCATCCATAAGGCATAAGCTTGGCCTCCCTACCTGGACACCACCGACTTGAAACGAGAGATACCATCCTTGATGTTTTTTTGATCATTAAGAATTAGCACAATGATGGAAGTATTACCACTATCTTTTGGGTAGACAAAACTGGTATAAATATGGATTCTGTATTCTCATCTTGAAAGCCAGACCTATTAGGTGCCATTGCTGTAACAGTAGGAGGGTAAGTTATCCTGCAGCAAAGCAACGTATTCATTAACTAACCTAGCAGTGGTCAAGGGATCAAATATCCTTTTAAGGAAAATCAAGCCATTTCTGGCCTTAAAAATCGCCCACAGCATAAACCCTTACTTGGTTAAAACATTAGTGTTAAGGTCTCTTCCATGTGTAACACATTCCCCTCAACCATTCAGCTAAGCTAATGAGGATGCAAACTAGACCCTCTACCAAATTACATTAGAAGAACAAATGCGTTATGGTTTGCACCCTCTCCTCACATAAAGGACATAAAAGGGCATTAGGGATACCTCTAGTCGTTACTAAAAGCACATTTTTTTTTACTCCTTTTCATAAGAAAATTTTGATCTTTTATGGTAGGTTCCACTTCTAAATAGACATCTAGAACATTTGGTTATACCTTCCATGACTGTTGGATGCTCTCATCTCCTTTATAAGCTGGTTGGATAATAAGGGATATATAGTTTTAACCGAAAAGTCTCTTGTTTTACTAGGTTGCCAAATCCACTTGTCTTTTATTGCAAGATTGCCTATAGGGGATTGCAAGATAGCTTGAAGCTCAACAACAAAAATAGAATTTTAAAAAAAGCACAATTCCATACTCTTGTGCAATAAGTCATTGACTCTAATAATGAGGCAAGAAACATGCTGTTTTGCAAACAATTTAAAATTGGGAAGTGAAGGAATCCAGGAAGGGTTGATCTCAAATATATGCACTTCTGCCATCATCAATTTGTCTCTGAGCCCCTCATGTTAGGCAGTTTCTAGTATCTAATAGGCGTCTCTAACCTCAAGATGGTCCGTATACCAGTTTCTAGCATCGAATATTTGGCCTCCCAAAAATCATTATGAAGGAAATAGATTGCTTTCATGATCCTAGCCTATAATTAATTCAATTTTACTGAAAACTAAACTGAACTGATCAATGGGCACACTTAGTTTCAAATGGTTAAAGGGCCCAATTGAATATAATTGAAGTTTCAAGGCTAAAATAGCTTTTCCAAACAACTGTATTAACATTTTCACTAGAACCCCATTAATTGTAATTTTTATGCATTTTTGAATAATTAAAGGGTTCGATTGACTGCAAATGAAATTTTAGGACTAAAATGACTTTCTAAATAAACTTTTTGGGGGTCGATTTGAGCCTTTGGCCAATATCGGTACCCGAAAAAAGCTAGTTTCCTATGTTACGTACCTAAGCACGTGCCTCTGTCTACAACCCCGTCATTCAAAACGCAATCTTCAAACCATCCTCCATCTCTGAACACTCTACCTCGTTTGCTCTCTGCGCACATACGAACACAAACACAAACACCATTGCCACCATGTCTCTCCTACTCAAATCACTTCCTCTCTTCACTCTCCGCTCCAAACCCACTCGTCGTCTCCTCCACGCTATCTTAATCTTCGACTTTCCAAAACCGATCCCCAAAGCTACCATAAGAAACTTTTCTTCTGTCTCTTCCACTTCCATTGATTCCCTCCCTAAACCACAACTACCCTCCAACCACACTCTCGACTGGGTTTCTCGAACTGGGTTCTGCGGCGAATTGTCCGTTAATGATGTGGGTAAACGGGTCCGCCTCTGTGGATGGGTCGCCCTCCATAGGGTCCATGGTGGGCTTACCTTTGTCAATCTGAGAGACCACACTGGCATTGTACAGGTAAGCATGTTGGGTGTTTTTTTAAGGATATTTTTTGTGGGTATTGTTTTGATTGTGCTAAAGGTGTGGTCTTTTCAGGTTACTACGCTTCCTGATGAGTTTCCTGATGCTCATTCTGTTGTAAATGACTTGAGGCTTGAGTATGTGGTTGCTATTGAAGGTGTTATTCGGTCTCGGCCTAGTGAGTGTGTTAATACGAGGATGAAAACTGGATTAATTGAGGTAATATTCTACTTTTTTTTTTTTTTTTTTGTGACATTATATGAAGAAATGGGAATTTATTTGCTTTTCCCAATTTATCCATCTATAGTGTAATTTTTTTTAGAAGTTAAATGAAATTGAATGATTTATGTCATGGATGGGTAATGAATTTACTGATCATATTATTTTGGATACCATACTGCATAGTGAAGTTATATCTTTGTGCTTTTTGTGAAAATGATACTGATTGTGGATGCCAGGTTGCTGCCGAGCATGTTCAAGTATTGAATGCTGTGAGGTCAAAGTTACCATTTTTAGTTACTACTGCTGATGAAGCTAAAGATTCTGTCAAAGAGGATATTCGTTTGAGGTAGCTTATTTGAGATTATTCTTATCTTGATCTTGTAATTGTGTGACAAAACGAGCATTTGGCTAGTTCAGTTTAGTGGATTGAAAAATTTCAGAACTTGATCAAATGTAGCAACTAATTGGCCCAAATTCAACCAAATTATTGTAAAAATTGATGTAGGAAAACAGAAATGGTTAAATTGTTAGGAATTATTATTTTAAATAAAATGTATTCATAATGAAAATTTTTTTTGTCAGTCTAATTTGGTTATTTTGGTTTTTAAAGGTAACGATACCAACCTGAATAATTTAAATTATTTTTAAAATTGACCTTCACTGAAATTTTAATATATTGAAGCAAATCAACTGAATGAAATTGATTCGGTTTGATGATTTGTTTAAAATTGAATTACCCTCATTTTGCATTGGATCCTACCTTTTTAGACTCCCTTATTTGGTAGCATAACTATTAACTCTTATGTGATATCTGTTAGGAGGCTTTCCATTTGTTTTAATTTTTTGCTTTTCAGTCTTTCACCTAGGAAATAAAGTGACAAAAAAAAAAAATTTCTATACTTAGAAGGAACTGATTTATGTGCAGCATAGTCTCTTCGTTTGGTAATTGGTTATCCTGTGATAATGTTTGATTGTCTTTAATTATTTTGTTCTCTTATTGAGTTAGTTGAAGCAAGGTGAGTATACGAATTTTCAAAAGGTTGTGCCCATTAAATCAATCCTCAAATTTCATTTGTCATATATGAATGTTAGCTATTGCTCCTTTAGCTCTTGTCATCAGCTTTCTGTTCTTCCTTGCTGCTGCTACAATCTCCATCTGGAATAATCCTTCATGTATCAGTTTTTTATGTGCAGTAAATTTGGTTATGGGTAATAATATTTTAGTGGTTTTTTTTTAATTGAATCCTTAAATTAGAGAATTACTTTTTGGACTTATTTACGTTTTATGATCAGTAGCTTTCCCTAAATTTGTTAATGATATTTGAAAGCATATCTCCTAATTACTGTTGATGTGGATTCTATGGTTTTCATGGACATTGTGGTAACTGAATAAAGTCTGTTTAGCTTTTTGCAATTTGAAACTTTTATACTAAGGATGCATATGGTGTTTATATGAAAAAAAATAACTCACATGTGGTACATTAGCCCAAGTATATCTTTGTTTTATATCTTTTACACATTTATGTATATTCTTGAATTTTATGTGACTAAAATGACTCACACATTACCAGATTCTGATGCCTTGATTTACGGCGGCAACAAATGAATTTTAACCTAATGTTGCGGCACAGAGTGGTGAAACTCATTCGAAGATACCTAGAGGATGTATATGGTTTTGTGGAGGTAAACCATTTGAAGTCTGGCGGACTTTTGCTTAATTCTCTTCTAAATTGTTTTAAGGATTTCTTTCTTAATGTTTACACTCTGTTTTGACATTTATCTTTTCATGATTATAAGGTAGATTGAGACTCCAATACTTTCTAGATCTACTCCAGAAGGTGCTCGAGATTATTTGGTGCCCTCAAGAGTTCAGGTAGTTGCCATTTATTTAACAGTCACTAAAATTTTACATAATGCTCTTATGTTGTGGTATGCAACTCTTATTTATTTACAATTTCTAATTACTGAAGATTTACTCAGGTAAATATCAGATTTCTAGTCTCTGATATGTAAACTCAGTCAACCTGAAAAATTTATCTTTGTAACTTACACATGATGATGTCCTTCTGTCATTTCTCCAACATCATAAGTAACTTACACATGATGCTTTTATAAGTGCCCCTTGAATGTAAATTCCTATTTGGGCTTAGTAGTCATATGGGAGAAATTGTGTAAACTGAAGGAGATGGATGTGCTTTTCTCCCCATAATTCCTAAATTTTGAGTTTTAACATTTTCTTGATGGTACTTATGTTATTGTTGGTAATATACTTTAATAGGTTTTTGTATTTGGGGTACTTTGTCCAAGGATTGCTGTCATGATTCACTTTAATGTGTATTCTGAAGCCAGGAACATTCTATGCTTTGCCTCAAAGTCCTCAACTCTTTAAGCAAATGCTGATGGTCTCTGGTTTTGATAAATATTATCAAATTGCAAGGTAATTTCTC
>CATIWR010053246.1:0-18590 GCA_949677035.1 Omphalea diandra | reverse complement strand
AGCTTTCTTAGGGGCCATTTGTGAGTGAAGAAAGATTGGTAGGTTTTGAGATTATGGAAGAAGAGAGATGAAGATATTTGGTAGGAATGAATAAAAACACTATTTGAGGGGTTTATATAGGCCAAGAAAGGTTGTGAAAATGGCTAAAAACGGTCATAAATGATTAAATGAAGGAGTACAATCGATTAGCAATCAAATCACTTAAATGTGTGGCAGTTTCCTAAATTCACAACCGTAATCTAAAAGTCATGATCGTTAATTCTGAAAAATGTGAATAATGAACAAATAATCCTCAAGAAATGGTGCATTCAAGGATCAAAAGATTTAAAATTTGAACAAATTTGCAATCGAGATTGAAAGTCACGATCACGAATTGATGGTTGACAACCAAATAAAGAATATATGTAATTTACGATCATGAACCCAGAAAAAAAGACCACAAATTACAAGTCCTAAAAGATAACTATGAAATTATGAGATTTGACTATTTAAACTGTGATCCACTCAATTTATTGATGTTCAATTTATGAAAATTGGCATAGAAAGGCTCAATTGCACACAAAATTAAGACATCTAAAGGAATACACATCACATATATCACACAAGGCATTCATTCAATCATGGAATAATGCAACATATTAGAATGATCTAATTTTTCACTTTAAGGAGCTTCCATTAAGCATTCTCAACTCTCTCTTGATGAAGTTTATCCTTTCTTCAATAAGAGGTTTTGTGAAAATGTTCGCAAGTTGCTGATTTGTGTCTTTAAATTCTAGCATAACATTACCATTTTGGACATGATATTTAAGAAAGTGATGCCTAATGTTTATATGTTTGCTTCTAGAATATTGGATGGGATTTTTGGAAAGATTTATTGCATTAGTGTTGTCACATTTGATGGGAATGTGATCAACATATTTGCCAAAATCCTCTAATTATTGTTTCATCTAAAGGACTTAGGTGCGACAATAACCCGTGACTACATATTCAGCTTTGACAGTGGATAAGGCAATCAAAACTTGCTTCTTACTAAACCAAGAAACTAAACATTCTTTTATAAATTGGAAAGTTCCAAAAGTGTTCTTTCTAGATGGAAGACTACTAGCATAATTTGCATCCAAATAACTTATAAGGCTAAAAGAAGACTCTCTATGATACCACAATCCCAAATATAATGAGCTATATAAGTATTTAAAAATCCTTTTAACAACATTCAAATGTGATTCTTTGGGACAAGATTGAAGCCTAGCACACATGCATACGCTAAACATTATATCAGGTCTAGAACCGGTAAGATAAAGTAGAAGACCGATGATACCTCAATATTTCTTCTCATCAACCAACTTACCTGATTTGTCCTTGTCCAATTTGATATAGCACTCATTGGTATTTTTGCCACTTTACATCCTTCCATACCAAATTTCTTGAGAATGTCCTTCGTGTATTTGGCTTGGTTGATGAAGATCTCATCTTTGGTTTGCTTGATTTGTAGACAAAGGAAAAACTTAAGCTCTCCCATTATGCTCATCTTGAATTCCCTAGTCATACACTTAGCAAAATCCTTATAAAAAGATTCATTTGTAGCACCAAAAATGATATCATCAACATATATTTGCACTATTAGTGCATCATGATTATGCCTTTCGACAAACAAAGTTGTGTCAACCTTCTCCTTTTTAAAATCATTTTGCAAAAGAAAAGAACTAAGCCTTTTATATTAAGCTCTTGGAGCTTGTTTCAAACCGTACAAGGCTCTGTTCAATTTGCAAACATAATTTAGAAAAGTATGTGATTCAAAACTAAAAGGTTGTTCAACATAAACTTCCCCCTCAATAACACCATTTAGAAAGGCACTTTTGACATCCATTTGAAATAGTTTGAAATTCATGTGACATACATATGCTAAAAGAATCCTAATGGCCTTTAATCTTGCTACGAGGGCACAGATCTCATCATAGTCAATGCCTTCCTCTTGGTTTGTAACCTTTAGCAACCAATCTAGCCTTATTTCTAGTGATGAATCCTTGCTCATCTAACTTATTCCTAAACACCCATTTGCAACTTACAATTGGGTGTTCCTTAGGCCTAGGAATAAGTTTTCACACATTATTTCCCTTAAATTGATTGAGTTCATCTTGCGTAGCAATCGCCCAACTCTCATCATCAAGAGCCTCATCAATAGACTTTGGCTCAAATTGAGAAACAAAGGCAAGATTATTATCCAAAGTATTGAGTTGAGATCTAGTACTTAAACACTTTGAAGTATCACTAATGATTAGGTCTTTGGGGTGATGCTTGAAAAATCTCCAATCTTTAGAATGATCTTGGTTTGGTGATTTCACTTGTTGATGTTGGAGATCTTTATCTTCTTTTGATGATTTGCTTTCATCAAGGTCCTCATCCTTTTCTCTTGTAGTATGCTATAAATCCAATTTCTCAAAATCACTTATAATATCATTAACCAAGAACTTTTCCCAATATCAAGCTTACTAGAATCATCAAACACAATATCCATAGACTCTTCAACAACCATTAAACTCTTATTAAAAGCCCTATAGGCTTTGCTAGTAGTGGAATAACCTAAGAAGATGCCTTCATTAGTTTTTGAATCAAATTTCCTAATATCATCCTTGGTATTCAAGATATAGCACATACATCTAAAAACTCTTAGGTATGATAACTTGGGCTTTCTACCATTCCATAGCTCATAAGAAGTTTTATTAAGAATGGGTCTTTTAAAAACTCTATTTGCAATATAACATGAAGTATTGATAGCTTCGGCCTAAAAGTAATTTGGCAAAGAATACTCATTGAGCATAGTTCTAGCCATCTCTACTAGTGTTTTATTTTTCCTTTCTACAACACCATTTTGTTATGGTGTTCTAAGAGTTGAAAAGTTATGGAAAATCCCATTCTCTAGGCAATATGATTCAAAAGACTCATTTTGAAATTCTTATCCATGATCACTTCTTATGGAAGAAATGAAGTAACCCTTTTCATTTTGAATCCTTTTTGCAAAACTTTTAAAAGCATTAAAAGTATCATGCTTATGATCTAGAAAGGAAACCTAAGTAAACCTAAAGTAATCAACAATTAGGACTAGTGCATAATGTTTTCCACCTAAGCTAGCACTCCTAGTAGATCTTATCAAGTCCATATGAATTAATTAAAAAGGTCTAGATATACTTACAATATTTTTTACTTTGAAGCAAGATTGATGTTGCTTCCCAATTTAGTAAGGACTATATGTCTTGTGTCTAGAGAATCTTAACTTGGGAAGACCTTCCATTAGTTTTCCCTTCAATAAGCTTTAAAGAGCTCCATGCTAGCATGTCTAAGTCTTCTATGTCATAGCCAAGCTTCATTACTAAGAGACATAAGACACTTAAAGGATTGGTTTTAGCCAAATTGTCTAAGTCAATTAGGTAGGTATCACACTTCCTTTCCCTATTGAAAACTTTTTATCCACCAAAGTGGTAACTCGGCATTCTCTAGGGTCAGAGGTGACTTTATTACCTTTGTCACATAATTGACTTACACTAAGCAAGTTATGTTGTAAGCCATCAATAAGTAAAACATCATTAATTAAAGAACAACCATTCTTACCAATGGTTCTAATGCCAATTACCTTACCTTTGGCATTATTTCTAAATGTGACATTACCACCCTCCTTTTCCTTTAAGGTCATGAATAGCTTCCTTTAAGGCTATGAATAGCTTCCTATTGCCCATCATGTGCTTTGAGCATCCAATATTCATATGCCAATCATTTGTTTCATTGGTGGCTGCCAAAAACCCCTATATAACATAAGTAAATCATCTTTGCTTTGGTACCCAAGCATGCTTGGGTCCTAGGGGGTTAGGTTTTGAAAGATCCTCGAACTTGAGGTGAGCCTTCCTAATGTAGCAATAAACATTTATGTCATATTTCATGCAATAGTGGCATTAAAGTTTAGACCTACGTGTCTTTCCTCTATGCTGGTATGAGTGGAGGATTTCCTCATACCAACATGATGTGTGTATGAGTATGAACATGTATGAACTAGTGTAGGATTTGATTTTATGTGTGTTTGAGTGAGCATGCCTTTTATTATACATGTATGCATGATTGGCCTTCTTAAAAATAGGCTTAGGGCCTTGTTGCACCTTTCCCTTGCCCTCAGGTAATGGTGGTTTAATGCTTTGAGCACTTTTCTTTCTAACAACCTCAATACTTGAAGTTTGAGGTGTTAAGGCATTGATGAATGTTGTGAGTAAAGATGTAGAAGAAGAGGCTCCATTCAAGCCTAAATCATGCCTAACTAAGGGAGGTCTTTGTGATGCAGTAAGTGTATCCAAAGATTCATTGCCATTATGAAACTTAGAAATAGAGTTTTTAAGCTTAATGGCTTCACCTTTCAATGAGTCATTTTCCTTTCTTAATGAAATTAAAGATGAAGATGCCTTACTCTCTATAGAGTTCTTGAGTTATTCATTTGAAGCCCTCAATTCATTTACAAGACTATTTAGGGATTTAAATTCATCCTCTAAATTAGTGCACTTCTTTTTGTACATTTTCAATTGTGACTTATACTTGTCATATTTCATGGTGAGAGTTTCTAAAAGCTCATCATTCACATCATCTAATTCTTTAAATTCAGAATAAGGGTAAGGGTAAGGTGAAAAGCTTACCTCTATAGGTGAATCCTCTTAAGCCATGAAATAAAGGTTTGCAGCCTCTTCCTCTTCATCTTCTTCACTGAAGCTATCATCCCAAGTGGCTTTGAAGCATTTTCCTTTTTCTTTGTCCCCTTTCTTTTTCTTCTTCTTCTTCAACTTAGGGTAATCATATTTGATGTGATCTTGCTTGCCATATTCCTAGCAAATGACATCTTTTGATCTTTATTTAGGAGTTGTAGTTGTTTTCTTGAAGTTCCTTCTTTATTTCCTTCTTCTAATCAGCTCCTTAGTTCTTCTTGAAAGCATTGCAAGCTCTTTCTCCTCCTTGTCACTTTCCTCTTCACTTGAGGATGCTTCTACTTCCTTCTCCTTTGATGAAGACTTAAGTGCCAAGGTCCTCCTTTCTAGTTTTTTAGATTTATCTCCTTGACCTCTCATTCTCTTCATTTATTTATCCTTCTTTAAGGCTAACTCATGAGTTAAGAGTTTGCCTATTAGGACATCCATTGGCACCTTTCCTATCTCTGAGTTGGACTCTTGGATACTACACACCCTTACACTAAATTTTTCAAGAGGTAGAGATTTCAAAATTTTAGAGTTTACCTCATGATTGGTGAGAATTCTCCCAAACTTCTTCATGTTGGTGATGATTGCAAGGAGTCTATTTGTCATGTCTATGATGCTTTCTTCCTCCTTCATCATAAATAGCTCCCATTCTGTCACATACATCTTAAGTCAGCTAGATTTCACCAAGGTGGTACCCTCATGATAGTTCTCCAAGGCCATCCAAATGCCATGAGTAGTAAGGCAATGTTGGACCCTTCCAATTTCTTCTCTTGAGAGAGAACTTATAAGTATTGTCATGGCTCTTTTATTTCTTCCATTAAATCTCCTATGTGTTTCAACCCACTCCTCTCTAGGGATCAACTCTTCACTTTCATCCACCACTTTGGTAGGTGACTTCCATTCCTTTGCAAAAATATCCCAAAGGTCCACCACATCACTATCTAGATAGATTTCCTTCCTATACTTCCAATAAGTATACCCTGCTCCATCAAAATATGGCTTGAGGTGAGTATGGATTCCTTCTTATGTCATAATCTTTACTCACATAATTAAGCTTTAGAGTGAGACTTGGCTCTGATACTACTTGTTGGCCTAGTGCATCAAGAAGAGGGGTTGAATTGGTGGCTTATTAAAAATTAAAAGGAATGTTAAAGTGTTTAGCAAGTTAAAAAGGAAAGGAGAAGAATCAACACAAAAGGTTTATAGTGGTTCAAGTGTTAACGAACCCAACATCCACTACCCAATTCTTTACAATTGGGTATTTCACTCAACTAAACTTGACATTTTGAAGCTCACACCCAACTTATACAACTTGTGTTTTATGGCTCACACAAAAACCTTACAACCTTCTATTTTTAGGCTCATATAAAACTCTCTCAAGTGTTTTGGATAGACTAACACTTTAACCTCTTATAAGAGTTTTAGAATTTAGGCTAACTTTCAACCTACTTACAAAGGTGTTTATTGCTCACACCAGACAATCAATAACACATAAAGAAGACTAAAAGAATAAGTAGCAAATTGGCAAGAGTTTGGTTATAATTAATTCAATTCTCTCTTATTTACATTAGTTTGGTGGAGTATTTATAGCTTATATCCACCAAAGAGACATTACTCTAAAACTATCCCTAAATCTCCAAATTGTGCTAGGTAGATTTTGTATTAAATGCTTGTCAGGCAGAAGTCGTAGTCGCTACTATTATTTCGCGATCACAAAGCTCCAATTTGCATTGAGGAGCTGGAAATTGCAGTAAAGAACCATGTTTTGTGTCTAATAGCTAGTTTGCATGTCTTTCATCCATTAGTTGTCTAAGAAATATATCTGTTGTGTTCAACCTACTTCTAAAAATTTACGGTCATGAGTTGGCTTTGTCTTAGGCGTGAGCGAGACCATATATTCGTTTGTTTGGAGAGGAACCTTCAACTTCTTGAGTCGTAGTCACAACCAAATATTTGCCCTCACAATTTTTGATTTTCAGTAGTTCCCTTAGACACTTGGCTTGTTGTGGCTATAGTTTTGGTTCCCTCCTTTGTCACAATGAAATTTGCGGTAGCGACCTCAGACGCGAATGCCATTGTGAATTCCTCTGTGATTCAACCAAGGCTCCTTCGGTTGAGTCGCGACTGCGAATTTGCTCGTGATTTCCTCTAGCCTAGCTCCATCCATTCTTATAGCAATGTCGCGGTCATGATTTAGTGGATACCGGTCGCAAATTTTGATGTTCTTCTAAAAGATAGAGATTTTGACTTCCACCAACTTTCAATGAAAATAACTTTTATAAACTGGAAAACAATACTTGAATAAAGCATTAGAACTAATCAATCTATATTGTCAATATCAAAAGAGGCTTATGACATAGTTTTAACCAACCTAATCCAACATAGCCATTAATGAAAATGATTTTAGTTTTTGCTTAATTTTGTGAGATTGATTTTCTTATTAAGTTCATAAGTGGACTTGGTGAGATTGTTGAGTTAGCTTGATAATTTTACAAAACTTGTTTAATCTAAGTCTTGAATTACTTAGATAATTAGGATTGGATTAACTCTACTTTAATTCTTATAATTTAGATTGCTAGAAATAAGTTTTTTAGAGATCTAATTTAGATTTAAGGATTTATCTTCATCTTGATCTTTGAATAATTGATTTGGGACTTGTGTTTGCATACTGGTAAGGAAGCTAATTCATTCTCATTCGCATCAAGTAAGGTTAGCAAGATTTTAGTTTCCATTTTGAATAATATCACACATTATATGTTCTTGATATTGAGGTGGTCTTAGTGAGTGGAGCTAAAATTAAGGAAGTTTAGGTATCCATGGTTGACTCCATATTAATGTTATTTTCTGCCATTGTTGATTTGTTTAATTTCCCTCATTTTAAGTAAAGGTTTGGCTGCTAACAAACTCCTTAATCCCCGTGAAGCCTGATAGCCTACTTTGGCATCATAAAACGAGGTATTAGGGAAGTAAAGAGATTTTATGAGCTTTGCCCAAGTTGAATTATGCTCATTTAACAATATCCAAGCCTATTCAGTCAACAATACTCAATTAAAATCATGTATATTTCTTAACCCCAAATCCCCCATGACCTTTGGTTTTGTAAGGACTTTCAAACTATCTAAACATAAGTTCCTTTTTGTGAAATCTTGCGATTTCCAAAATCTAAGAAGAATAGAGTTTATTTTTAAACAAATAGCTTTCGGAATAAGATGACTTAAGAGGTGTAAGTTGGGATAGCTGTTAAAATCACCTATATCATCGCATCCCTGCCTGCTTGTGATAAGAAAATATGACTCCAGTTCCCCACTTTAGCCTCTTTCTTTCAATAATAAATTGAATCTATTTCCCCAAATGGCTAGTAGGCCAACATACTTATCTTCAACCCCATATCTTGAAGCTCTAACATTTGAGTAATAGAGTTCCTAATAGGTTGTGAAACAACTCTGCCATAGATAGTCGCAAATTTATGGAAATTAAAGAGTTATCCTATATTTAAGTTATTACCTTGTTGTTGAGAAGCATAAAGGCAGAGAAAAGTATCATCTACAAATAGAAGATATGACAAAGGAGACTCCTCCTTGTTAGTTTTACTTCCTTTATTAGTGGTCAAGAAATAGCATTCCTCCAAAAAGCAGAAAATGCATTAGTGACAAAAAGGAATAGGTAAGTAGATAAAGGATCTCTTTACCTCAATCCTCTACTCGGACAAAAAAGTTGAGACTTGACATACTTTATTTATTAGTAATGTTATGATAATCAAAATCAGTCAATCCGACCAGTAAAATTTGAGGACCAATCAAAAGTCTGATCCAATTGATGAGGCAAAACTAGGTCGCCTCAAAATCAAATAGAACTTGGCAAAATCGGCCAAACCGGTCAACCTAGCAATCTAATAGAATTGGGTTCTATTAAACTACATCATTTTCAAGCTTTTTTTTTTTTTTTTTTACTTAGAAGAAATAAATGCTTTTCTCTAATGTCTTCGACCTGTCCTTCTTAAATCCCTAATCCTTGTTTTTCATTCACTTTTCATTTTTCTTAAACTAAAGCCAAACTCCTTTGTAAACTGAAGATGCATAAATTAAAGTTACTTTCTTTCTAGATCTCTAAACTTTAATCATAGATATAACAGACTGAAGCCAAACTCTTTTGTAAACTAATGATGCATAAATTGAAGTTACTTCCTTCCTAAATCTCTAAACTCCTATAACAAAGATAGCAAAGTTAATCTGATTGAGAATGCGTGGGGTTACTGTCTAAACTTAAGGTGCAGTACTAATTACTATCGCAAAATCATATTCTAGTTCTAGAAATCGAAAGTGCAACTCCATAATTATTTGGCTCAAGAAAATGAGTTATATTTTCTTTGTATATCTATGGTCAGTTACCTATTTCTTATTATTCTTTATTAATTAATTTATGGTGATGGCATTCCTATGGCCTATTGACAAGATCCAATGGAAATTGCATGTTGTAATGGAATTTAATTTCATTGAATTGAAGGATTTATTGGTTTGTTCATATCTAGAGAAAATGAGTGAAAAGCCCGACTAATTATGGGAAAGTGTAATAGTGTGCAGAATTGGGATCCATTACTTAATGAAGAAATAATTTGTAAAAAGATCATATGTTAAAATTTGCTTTTTTTTTTTTTGGTGACTTGAGCTTTTATGGAAATTAAATATTTCTATTATTTTTTTATGATTTTATTATTATTATTATTATACAGCTCAATCAATTTAATTTAATAGAGTTATTTTGAAAAGCATTTAAAAAATATTTAAAAATTAGAAATAATAGTATTATAAAATAATTAAATCTATTTTTTAAAATTTAAATTTTGAATAAAAATAATCAATAAAAATAAAAAATTTTATTGAAATTCTATCAATTTCAGATTTATTTCAAGCAAATAAATTCATTAATGAAAGTAAATTAATTATATTATTAAAATTCTGTTTTTTTTAATATATCACCAGCAAATATTTTACCAAACCTGCGTTTGCCGTCCCTTCAAATCATTATTTTACCAAACTTACGCACAATTAAGGCAATAGCTTCGTCTTGCTCAATGACAGGCATCCACTGAATATGTCGTAAGGCAAGGCAATTGAGAGCGCAATGTCTCTGGCTTTGCACAAAGAGCAAGAAAGAGGGATAATTTTGTTTCATTCATTGAACTGTATCTACAGGATTAGTTTACACAAGCAATGACTTGGCACATGCAGATATCTCAAATATGATCGTTTCTGTAGCCAGAATTCTGAGGAGATTTTTCTGAGATTTCCGCAATTAAATCTTTTGTTCAAGCAATGATTCATTCAATCTGCTGTATCCATAACCATTAGGACTCCAAATCTAGGTGATTAGATTGTTGAAGCAATTACTTGTTATTCTTAACTGTCTGCATGGTGCCACTTGAAATAGTGGTAAACTGAGAATCACC
This sequence comes from Omphalea diandra, assembly GCA_949677035.1. Classification (NCBI taxonomy): domain Eukaryota; kingdom Viridiplantae; phylum Streptophyta; class Magnoliopsida; order Malpighiales; family Euphorbiaceae; genus Omphalea; species Omphalea diandra. The sequence continues at coordinate 8,420 of CATIWR010053246.1, read as the reverse complement.
TTCACCCAATTGTTTTGCTCAAAAGCGATGTTAACCATGCATGAAACTTTGGTCCTTGCCATCATGGGCACCTGAATCCTTCTTGGAAATAGAATAGGTAGAAGTTTCATTCGAGAAGTTCGTTGGAGTGGCATCTTTGTCATCATCATCATAATCATTGTCACCAGCATCTTCAGACGCTGAGCTAGCATCCATATCCCTTTCTGGACAGTCAATCTGAACACATTCAGAGACTTCACTGTTGTTTTCCAAGTCCTGGGCCCTATTAGAGTGTGTCAAACTCTCTTTCTTTACAACATTCAATACAAACCCATTATGAATTCTCTCCGGCTGCAAAAGATCACCTTCAGTGACAGTAATACTAGAGCCACTCAGAGATGATCTGTTGCTAAAATCCCTCTGTTCATAATCACTTTCTGAATTTCTTTCTGATGTTGTCATCCTGGAGCTTGGATTATATGGATCCCTTATTCCCATTTGAGCCCCTGGGGAGTTAGGATGTGCCATTAAGCCTTTGGTCAATTCAGTATCAATATCTAGACTTTGCACGAAATCGATAAATTTATTTGCAGATGTAGTCCTCATCAATGGCCCACCAGTTCTAGTCCAGGAACTTGCATCTACACTTTCAGATTCACTATCGCTCCCATCATGTACATTTCGGGAGATCCACAAATTTCTACCAGCAGGTGCTCCAGATCCTGATCCACCAACACTTTGATGGAATGTTGATGCAACATCAGTAAGGAGGTCTTCTTCAAGTGAACCTGTTGAGTTTTCTCGAGCAATGCAGTTCCAAGATGGAATTCTTTTAGAAGCACTGAACTTGACAGTGCCGGCAGCTGTGCTGGCAAGGCCATGAGAAGCAGCAGCAGCTCTCTCGGCACTCCTTTTTAGTCTTCGCATGTGATTCAGGATTGCAACGCATTCATCAAGACAAAGTTCAATGCCACAATTGGCTTTCATGGCTGAGAGTTTCTCCCATGTACATCTTCTTCCTTGGTTGGCTGCCTTTTGAAGCTCTACATGAGTTGGATTCTGTATAATTTTTGAGTACTGCAGAGGAAACAAAAACTGATGTTCAAACAGCTAGCTAGTCACCATAACAAAGACCGTCACTGAATTCTTATGTTCAAATGTGTGGAAATGTCTTAAATAATTGACAACAGATGATATGTAGGATAATTTAAAAAGAAAAATTATAAGAATAATAAAAGTCCCAACTGTCAGAACTACTTTTAATACTTTCACATGCATCTCCAAATGGTTAAATAAATAATATGCTTTACAATTTTGAATCCTTTAAACTGTGATTAAAATTTCTGCCAAAATATATAATCCTTCCTTCTGCACATACCTGAGCAAGTGTGGCTGGCATTACAACGGTAACATCACCCTCCCAATCTTGGGCAAAAAGCTTCGCAACTCCTCCTAATGGAAAACCAAGTTCTAGTACCTGACTGCATCTATGTTTGACCTCCATCTCAGTGAGATGAGCAAGCTACAAAGTTAACACCAATACATATTAGTTTCATTTCATCAGTAGATTTAAAAATGGGAAAAAAATGCAAAACACATGGTGTACTTGAGCATGTAGCTCAGCAGGTTACATTGAATAGTATAAAATGTATTGATAGTCTATGAGCATTACAATCTGAAACTTGAAATTGCTTCATAAATTTCACGGTTGGAAGAAGAAAGATATCTAATTCGAATTCAGAGTTTGGACAATGAAAAATTTGTCAGCTAAGGTAACTCTTTCAAAGAGAGTATGCTTAGCAGTCATTGATGTTCTACTTTGCATGATTGCTTTTCTCAAGTTGGAGAATCATAAAATTGTACTGAATATATAGGACAGCTTGTAGCTAAGTTATGAACAGTGTTCATGAACAGTAACAAATAAATAATGTTTGTGAACAGTAACATGAATTGTAGCAACTAATAGTAAGAGGAATTATGGGTAGAAATTTGGGGGATTAAGGAGTCACAACCAAGGTTCCAAAGGAATCACACCCAAGGAAAGTGAATTGAGTCACAAAATTCTAGAGCAATAATTGCAACAAAACTTTTTATTGATTGAACTATAACACTTAGACTTATCCTAGTTCTTTAAAGATTAGAATACATAAAGCAAAATTTATCCTAATCCTTCAAGGATTTCATAAAGCAAAACTTATCCTTTTAGGGTTTGAATTCATAAAGCAAAAAAAGACTGATACTAACTAAGAAATAATAAACCAACAAAAACTCATAAATCAGACTTGAAATAGAAAAAGACTCCTAAAGAAATCTAGACTCCTATTCCAGCAAGTTGAAAATTACAGAATACCCCTTTGAGTATTGAAATTGTAAATATTGGACCAAAATTCAAAAATTTCTTAATTCTAGGATTTTGGTTTTTCTTGATATTTTCCTTGTCCACATCAGATACTCGTGACTACAGAATCCATCTATGACATTGTTCAATTTTGATGCACAAACCAAAATCAAATTTACTTTAATATCAACCATATCAATATCCTTGGTGATTTACCGTCATAACTTCCAGACATTTTCTATCCATTTCATCATTAGAATCATCAAATAACACTCAAAAAACTCACTTATGCTATTGAGAAAATTCCCAGATTTAGGATTCAAGTTTCCTGTCAACAAACAGCACATCTTTTCTCCCCAAAGATTATGAAGAAAGCTAAATCATACTTTATTTATTATTTATTGTTCTGTAAACTCCCTAACTGTGAATTCCTAGCCTAACATAAAGAAAACTTGGTCAGGTTAGATAACCCACTGTGTTCTACCCCATTAACATGATACAAGTCTTGTGCCATTTAGTGCTGCATAAAGAATGTCTGGCTGCAGCCTATATAGAGTAGGTTATGCAATAAGGATCTTATGCTATGAATCTGGTTTATACCAGAAACCAGTGACAATAAAATAAAAAAGGCATCATGCCATAAAGCACCGCATAGTCTCTTTGACTGCCATCTAAAAAGATAGATTATGCATAACAAGACCTATGCTAATTTTGAGACTCATTTGGTTGTCATGATTTTCCACATCTGTTTAAAAGTGCTTTTTAAATCATTAAAAAAAAAACCCCAATAGTGGAGAACAAGAACCATATCCCAAGCGGGCATGTCAAAACACAGGAAGCAATGTTCCGAACAATGATGTGCAAAACACATTCAAACCATATTCTATCCAGGGAAAGGAAGCAAATTCTAAGTAAACTAATTATAGAAGGGGAAAAAAAGAGACATAGATGACATCACCAATAATGCAAATTAAGATTGATTGAGGTAAAACAATATATACGTACCTTCGCTGCAAAATTTCCACCATAAGCTCTTACAACCTCCTTCATTCTCAATAATGGAGCAATGTGAGGATTTGCCTGACTCACAATAAAATGATTAACATTAAACAGTTCCTTCAGTTGCATCATTGGTAAATCAATCTCCAGGCTACCATCCCTCCACCGACGTGCAGATGCATTCGATCCTTCCTCTGGATTCAGATTGAAAGGTGGATGATATGGAACAATTTCTCCACTTCTGTTCTTTGCCATTAGTTCCTGGGCTTCAAAAAGGCCAGGAAAGGCACAAGAAGCTGTGACTGCACTCCATATGACAACATGAGGTGAAGTCAGGTAATTAAGGCATCTAGGAGGCTCATGCTTCCTAGGGGAACAAACTGTGATCCCAAGAATTCGACCAGTCATGTCATAAGCTTCTTGAAATGTAAGATTACTTGTAAGATGCCTTAACATCCATTGCAACTGCCGGATTTCATGGACAGCTCCTTGTGTCGTGACCCTCTTCACAACAGCAAAAACTCCACCCATCTGATCAAAAAACTGCAATGAGTGTAAAGAATCCTCAAAAAAACTTTGCAGTTCTGGCCATGACCTAGTGGCGACAACAGAACACATAATGGACCCTACACTAGAACCAGCAATTATTCTGGGCATAAGTTTATGCTCCACCAGAGTTTTAACTACACCCACATGAAAAGCTCCAAGGGAAGCACCTCCACTCAAAAGCAAAGCTGTTCTCCCAAATGCATGCCTTGTTTCATGCATGAAAGATAGCTTCTCTTCCAGTGAAAGTTCCTCTGAATCTGAATCACAAACCATTTTCAACTGAATTGAGACCTCATCAATATATTCCTTTATGAGCTTGGGCACTTGAAGCCTACCTTTGTGAAGCTCCGGGTTGCACATATTACCAAGATTTCTTATAAGATCTGCTCTCATGCAAAATATAATATCTCTAAAAGATCCCTCTTGTCGACGGTGCTGAAGCTCCTGAAGCTTATTTCTTACTAGTTCTTCATCATAAAGATCTGATTCATTCATCTTTGGAGTCTCTTTATCAAGCATCTTAGCAGCATGAGCCCACTCTTCATATGTCAAAGCAGTTCTCATCATATTACTCCAAAATTTCCTCCGATAAGCCATCTCAGCCCTCAATTTCACATTTGTATATCGTTTTAATAAAAAAGCAATTATTGTCACCATGGCCAATATTCCTTGAGGATTCCGCGGATGTAGCCACGACAACATGGAAGCAGAAATGTCCCTAAATCTATACATGTAATTCAACAACAACTGATAGATCCATCGTGTCCAATGTGACAATGACTTGCAGAATAAGACTTTGAAAGCAATGGTTCTACCAATAATTGTTGAAGGTCCAATCCGAAAAGGATCAACATTGGCTTCATTACTTATATCCATATATAAAATTGATATCAGGATGATTTGTTATGCTAAAAGCTCTATGTCAACAAATATCAACAATTGCTCAAATATAACAATGAAGAGGTCATCAGGGAATCTCGCAATTCTTAAATGTGAACAAGACAAGATTTCGACTAGACCTATAGGCACTGTACATCTCTATCAATCATATAATTGAATTTGTCGGTACATAAATAGGTATATGGCAATCAACTGAAATAAATATTGCACCACCAAACTCAAAACTATATCAATGATCTAGCTGAGAGAAATAACGTTTACATAGCAACAAACGTATAAAGATAACAAAATCCAACCTTTGATCCAACACTGAACTCCAAATTCAGAAAAGAAAATATACCCAACAATGACAGAACCTTGAAATATTGAAACACACAGGCACCACCAAGAAAAGCAGCCAAATGATTCCTTTCTCCTTGCAAGATCATGTTAGCCAAAACCTAAACCCCTCAAATGGAACAAAAAAAAAAAAAAAAGAATATAGGAATCAACACGACAACCAAATGGGTATCCAAATCACCATGAGGTAAATTCTGAAACCCAAGCAAGGAAAACAAATAAAGGAACCCCAAGAAGAAAAAAGCTGAGAAACCCAAAAAAGGATATTTCCCAGCAAACGAAGGGGAAAAAATACAGCTTTAACCAAAAGTCACAGAGAATTGGAGAAAGCGAGGAATTAAATAGCGGAAAAGAGCGTGGGAATTGTTGGGAAACGTGAAGAGATAAAGATGGCGATATGGTGACGCAAGTCTGAATGGGCAAGTGGTGCACAGAGAACATTTTGGACATATAAAAGATGGCGTGTGTGGGACGTGCAAACAAGCGAGTGAGTTCTATTTTATCACAACAATTAAAATCATATTGTCAATCATCCGGTACTTAATTTCATTATATATATATATATATATATATATATGAGAAGCATGACGGGTTAATGCATACTGAGATCTTTATATTATGTCCATTTATGATATTGAGTTTTTATACTTTTATTCGTCAATATTAAGTCTATAAACTTTTATTTTTAGTCGATTATGCCTTGTTTCAATAATAGTTTTTCACAAGAAGTTGAGTAAGTACTAATACGCTTTGTTAAAAGTGTGTTTGAGCAAAAAAGTGGAAAGATTAATTGAAACCATTGCTGACATGAGAAACACACGTTGAGCTGGAATCAAATTGACTTAACTTGTATTGTAAACTGAAATCCCTTAAGTCATTTTCTCTCACAAATCCCTATCACAATTATTGAAAGTATATGTTAGTGGATCCTAGGTTTGGTAGCCCTCATGGTGTTGAGAAGGGGAGATTTGTTGCTTCATTGAAGAAAGAAAACATCTTTAATTGTAATGCTGGACTTTTTTGGTCGGTTTCATACTAGGTAAATGCCTTCTATTATAATGTTTTATTGTGCTTGTGATCCTAATTGGTGTTGCATTTTTGTAGTATTTGCATGTTTTTCAATGAAGAGTATAGGGCTATATTCGTGGTTTTATTTTTGTTGTTATGATATTGCAGAACAGGATGACGAATATATATGTTGATCTTGTAATCAATTATAGAGGTTGTCTTGAAAAAGGAAATGGGTATATACACATGGGGTTATAAAAGGAGTAGAACAAGGAATATACATTGATAGACTATCCTACCCTGCGACAATGTATTATGTGAAGGACTTATGGTATAAAAAGATTGGGGGACTTTATTATAAAGACTTAGTTGAACATTTGAAAAGGTTAGTGGTGATAAAGACATTAGTGTCATATGTTGCAAGCTGAATAGTGGGGATAGGGTTGATTTTTATATTAATCACAATAGGATTAGTATAGGTGATGGGACTGATAATACATCTGAACCACAACCTTTTTTTATGTTATTAGGAAAGAAAAAAAAGGTTATATAAGGGTTAGAAGAAGTTGTGGCTTGGTTAGATGATAACGTTGCCTTAAGTGGTGATGATTGGGAGGAAATGAAAAATGATGCTATGAATGAAACAAATGATGTAGAGTTAGAGAATATTAGGTTGCGTAAGGGTGGAAAAAGGTTAGATGATGTAGGGTTAGAGAGTGAATCTCATATACCCTTTGATGAGTTAGCATAAAGCTTACATAACACTAGTATTCAATCTGATGATGAAGATGAACAGTTAGTTGAAGCTAGGAAAAAAGTTAGAGAATATATTGATAGAGAGAAGAGTGCATGTGGTGCATTTGTCAATGTTGAAAGTATGACTAATGAAGAAAAAGTAGAGAATGAGCAAGAAGAAGAAAATGAAGATCCTAAAGTGGATGAAGAGGAGTTAAAGGAAGTAGATGAAGATGATGAGATAAGTGGTAGAGCTAATGATGGAAACAATAGTGAATACTATAATTCCTTTGACTATGGTAGTTATTATACAAAAACTGATGAAAAATGTGGTGATGATGCACTTAGGAGACATAATATGAAAGTTAGTTTTCACCCATCAACCCAAATTCTTATTTTCTGCCTTGGTATGATTTTTCAGAATATAGATGAATTGAGGGATGTTATAGTTGGATATGCCATCTTTAAGGGTGTTGAAGTGAAATTCAAAAAGAATGAACCAGACAAGGTTAGGGCATAGTGTTTAAAAGGCTGCCCTTGGGTTTTCTATGCTAGTAAAGATGGAACTAATGATATATATAATATTAAAATTATATAAATTACACACACACACACACACACACACACACACACACACACACACATATATATATATATATATATATATATATATATATATATTATAATATTATAATTAATATAATATTAAAATAAAAATATAGTAATATTATTATTATAATAAATATAATATTTATATAAAATCTAGTATTATAATAATCTAATATTATAATAATATAATCTTATAAATATCATAATAAAATAATAATATTATAAATATAAATAATATTATGATATTATAATACATATAACCCCCATCACAAGTGTTATAGGGTCCACAAAAGCGTGTTTGCAATAAGCAATTTTGTTACGAAAACACTTCATGAACAAAATCATTAGCCATCCTGAGATTAAACATATGACTTTGAAGGAGCTATGCAAATCAGAGTTGAAGTTACATGTAAACCTTATTATGTGTAAGAATGCTAAGAACAAAGTGATGAAAGAGGTCATAGGAGACTATAAGCAAAAATATGCTATGTTGCATAGTTATGTTGAAGAAATTAAAGCTAGTAATCCTGACAATCCTAATGATCCATTAGATGATAATAAATTTAGAAGGTTTTATGTGTGCTTTGATGCTATCAAGAAAGATTTTATAGATGGTTGTAGACTAATCATAGAATTAGATGGTTGTTTCCTAAAAGGAATGTGTATAGGACAACAATTATGTGTAATTGGGAGGGATGAGAATGGCCAAATGTTCCTAATAGCTTTGGCAGTGGTTGAAATTGAAAACAAGTGGAATTAGAGCTAGTTATTGAGATGTTGAAGCAGGATTTGCCTTTAAGAGGTGGAGAAGGTTTCATAGTGATTTTTGATATGCAAATGTTATGTTATTAGAAACATTTGTATTATGTTAAATCTATTGCGTGCATAAATGTAAATAATTTATTGTTTATATATATATATATATATATATATATATATATATATATATATATATATATATATA
>CATIWR010053243.1:0-10214 GCA_949677035.1 Omphalea diandra | reverse complement strand
CCACATACTCTCATTCCCCAGTCATAATTTATCAATGTTTCATGAAAATAAATAAATCAAGAGTATAACAATCTTTTCATCAATGTATTCCTCAATATCATCACATTAAACAACATTTCATTCCATTGAGTATATGTTCATAGCATTTAGCCAATCACACTTATAGTAACATTAACTATTTACTTACCTCCTCCTTCAAGCTTATTAAGTTGTGGATGGTCATGGCTTATTCCCACTATTATCTTCAATACCTCAATGACCTAATGTCCCAGAATTAGAAAACCTTAGGATTCTTTCCTAGGCAGCTCACTTTTCTTCCTCTTCTTCTTTTTCTTCTTCCTTTCTTTCTTTCTTCCTTAGCTCTCTTTTTCTTCTGCTGCACCTCATGTCTAACCCCTCAATTCTAATCCTAAAGGGTTAAAAATTATACTTGTAAGCCTATTACAATAAGACAAAATCATGGTGTTTCATTTCTATTGGTTGGAAGTTCATTTTTCCACTTTTAATCCCTCTTCTTCACTCCTTAAGTACTTTCATCCATCTCCTAATCCATAGAAGCTCCTTATACTTTTAAATAAGCTCTAAAATACCATTATTTATGATACTATAACATGCATACAACATAAGATAATTTTCTATGCAATCATACAAACATTACATATATATGTTCAAGTGTCCCAAATGTAATGGGGCAAATGTCATCGTCGTGTTTCTCCAATTCACATGTCTAAACAATTAATATAACAAAATTAAAATGCATATGATTTAGGTTGAGGATGTTACAATTCTCCCTCTCTTATAGAAATTTCATCCTCGAAATTTTTACTTACTAGAACTTTAAAATAAATAGGGATATTGTTGTCTCATGTGTTCCTCTTCTTCCCAAGTGGCCTCTTTAGGTAAGTGATGACTCCATCTCACTTTAACCATGGGTATCACTTGATTGCTTAACTGTTTTAGTTGTTAATCAAGAATTTTAACTAGTTGTTCATGATAAGTCATATCATCAGACAATTCAATCTTTGGCTCTGGTAATACATGGCTAGGATCAGACTGATACCTTCGAAGCATAAAAATGTGGAACATATTGTGTATCTGAGATAATTCTACTGGTAATGCCAAAGTCTCTCTATGATTTCATATGGCCTAATGTACTTTGGACTCAACTTTCCCTATTTACCAAACCTAATAATGCCTTTCCATGGTGAAACTATAAAAAATACGTTATCTCTAGCCTGATATTCCATTTATCGTATATGTTTATCAACATACCCTTTTTGCCTTTCTTGAGCAGCTTGCAAACATCTTCTGACTACTTGGATTTTGGCCATTGTATCCATTACCATCTCGGGATCTTCTAATTGTCTCATCCCTTCAACATCTTAACAAATTAGACTTCTACATTTCTTGCCATACAAAGCTTCATATGGTGCCATGCAAATGCTGGAGTGATTGCTATTATTATATGCGAATTCCATTAATGGCAAATGATCATCCCAATTGCCTTTGAATTCTAACACATAAACTTGCATCATATCCTCTAATATCTGAATAGTCCTCTCTGATTGACCATCAGTCTGTGGGTGAAAAGCAGTGCTAAAATTTAAACGAGTCCCCAAAACTATTTATAAATTGTTCCAAAAATGAGAAGTGAATCGAGGATCTCTATTTGACACGACAGAAATAGGAATGCCATGTAATCTCACAATCTTAGCAACATATATTTTAGCTAGTCTATGAAGTGTGCAAATTTTGTGAGTCTATCTACAATAACCCAAATAACATTATGCCTTTTTTTTTTGTTTGAGGTAAACCAATAACAAAATCCATTGAAATTCTTTCCCATTTCCATATAAGAATAGATAAAGGATGCAACTTACTTACTGGTGCTTGATGTTTTGCCTTGATCTGTTGGCAGGTTAAACATCTCGATACAAACTTAGTTATATCTTTCTTCATCATTAACCACCAAAAAGGTAATCGTAGGTTTCTATACATTTTTGTACTTCCGGGGTGCATAGCATGTGGTGCATTGTGCCTCTTGCATAATCTCTGTTCTCAAACCATCAACATTTGGTACACAGACTCGACTACACATTGCTATCATCCCATCATCTCTAATAAAAAAATTAGTCTTCTTACCTTCCTGTATCTTCTATAACATTTTCTGCAAATATGGATTCTTCATATGAACTTCTCTAATTTTGTCATCTATCACAGGCTTTAACTGAAGAGTAGTCATTAAAGCTGTCACATTCTCAATATCAAATTTTACATTTAAAGCACAAAGATTAACCAAGGATGTCAAATTATAACCAACCATACCGAGAACAACATCTAAGGCTTTTCGGCTCAAAGCATCAACAACATTAGCCTTACCCAGATGATAATCAATAGTGCAATCATAGTCCTTCAATAATTCCACTCATCTTCTATGCCATAGGTTCAATTCTCTCTTTGTTGGAATGTATTTCAAGATTTTATGATCTGTCAGAACCTGAAATGTCTCTCCCCATATAAGTAATGCCTCCAAATTTTCACGGCATGGACAATGGCTGCCAACTCTAACTCATGTGTAGGATAATTCAGCTCATGAAGCCTTAGTTGTTGAGAAGCATAAGTTATTTTTCCATTCTTCATCAATACACAACCTACCCCGTCCTGATGCTTCAGTGTACACCACAAATCCACCATTTGTTGATGGTAATGTTAATATTGGTGTCGTAATCAATCTCTTATTTAGTTCTTTAAAACTTTAATGAGATTGATCATCCCATTTAAATGCTACATTCTTCCATAATAATTTTGTCAATGGTCCAATAATAATAGAGAATCCTTCCACAACTCCTCAATAATAACCAATCAACCCAAGAAAACAACGCACCTCTGATACATTTTTGGGTGGATCCCACTCCAAAATTTCTTTTACCTTAGCTGGATCAGGTTGAACACCATGTCTATACACAATATGCCCTAAAAGATCACTTGTTCCATCCAAAGTTACATTTGTTCAATTCAACATATAATTGTTTTTCCTTTAAGATATGCAATACGATTCGCAAATGTTGCTCGTGCTCCTCATGATTTTGTGAGTATATGAGAATGTCATCAATTCTCGATAAGGGATATTTATTCTTTACTGTTACTCGATTCGGTTGCCTATAGTCAATACACAATCACATGCTCTTATCCTTTTTCTTCACAAATAACACTGGTGATCCCCCAAGGAGATGTATTAGGTCAAATGAAACCTTTTTCTTACAACTCTTCCAACTATTTCTTTAATTCTTAGAACTCCACTGCTGTCATTTGGTATGATGTAATATATATAGGTGCCACTCCTAGTAAAGTCTCAATATTAAAATCAACTTCTATATGTGGTGGCAAATCAAAAAAATCATCAAGAAATACTTTTAGAAAGTCTCTCATTACAAAAATGTCTGTTAACCTTATATTAGGAACACTGGTGTCTACTACACTAACTATAAATGCATCACAACTTTTTTTTTAATTTATTGAAATTCTTGAATACTTGAGATCAAACAAGTGGAAATAGTTTTGTGCTCTCTAACAATTATAACTCTTTAATTGTCCCCTAAAGATTTGATTATCAACTCTTTAGTATGATAATCTAGAAAATCCATACCTAGAATAACATCAAATTCCTTAAAGTTCATCAATATTAAATTTATAGTCAATATGACAACACATACTAGCACATAACAATTTCTACACACTTGTTTCTACTTATGTCATGAACATTCTCCCCATTACTACTTGAGACTCTCTTCCAATCACACCTATCATTGGGCAATCTTGGCTTATATAGTTTGACTGTCTATAAGTATAGTAAGTAACCCTTTTAGGTCCTTAACACTTTCCACAATGAGTTGTTCCATAAATATTACAAATTAGGGCAGCACCTCTCCCATTATGTCAATGGGTCCTTTCTTGCCATTTGAGCCTTCAAAAGTACCATAGCTCCCTCTATCAGATGCTATTAATGCTAATCTACTAGGTTGACTCTGTCCTTCATCTATTTGATTATTAATACCTCTTTAAAATCCTGATCCACCAGACAATGTAAAACCATCCCTTTTTGTTGCCCTATTGAGTTCTCCACTTCATCGTACATAACTTCTCTTTCTTTTAACCTCAATTGAATTCTTCTATTAAATCACCTCTTTAGCTTAAATAATTACTGCTAATCGTGCAATAGTTGGTTTAACTGCTAATCAATCTTAAATTTAACCTCAGTCCCTTGTCAGACTTTTGGCACTTTAATTCCTCCATAATTACATACTTTATAGCATATCTTGAGAGTTTTAACAAATTATACTTCATAATTTACAATCATTATGTCATTCTGCTTCAATTAGAAAACTTCATCTTCTTTTTATCTAGGTATACCAATGGTGTTTACTTTTTTTCAAAGCAAAGATATTGCATACTTTAACTTTACTCTAAGATGCATTCAAGCCTATTCAAGATTCTTTCAATTCTTCTAAGCCACTCTTCAGCTTCAGTAAGATCTATAGTGCCCTCAAAGTCAATTACCCTTTACTTCTTCAATCTATCATAATTCCTATCTATAGCAAGTCTTACATATGCTTTTATTGCAAATCTCTACACCATCTCCATAAACTACATGATATTTAGGTTTACACTTGTGGCTAGATTATTTCATGACATCTCAAAATTCTATGCAGCATGGTCAACATGTTCACACGCATGAACAGACTCATCTCTAACCTCTAGGCCAGTATGAACTCTATCAAGTGCATCCATACTCCTATATGCCAATGCATGTAAGATTAACACAATGCAAATATCATATATATCACATTCATATTACACATGCCTACATAATCATTTACTCGCTCTGATACCACTAAAATGTGATATCCCATTTACTAATCATTTAAACTCTCTCAGTTTATCCATTGTCATTAAAGACTTGATTTCAATTATTTTTTTTTACACTATGTCTCTTGTTCACAACATAGTAACTGTTTACAACAAAGTATACTTGTCTAAACAAACTAAAATACTAATAGACTACATACTGACCCAACCTCTATTAGACTGCTAGACAACAACTTTGAAATGTAACCGGACACAATCTTTTGTCTACTCTTCCTGAAATAAAATTTAATGCAGAAGAGTGAGCTTGCATACTTAGTAAGTATTAACGATACTTCAATCTCAAATAACATAACAAACATTTAAATATTAATAACTCATTATCATATCCATGCACGAAATAAAGAGTTTTTAATATTAAATGCCACATAGGCTATTAATATCACTGCCACAAAGGCTTTCATTTTTAGTTGTCACATAGGCTATAAATATTATTGCCACACAGGCTATATATATCATTGCCATACAAGCTATCGAATATTATTGCCATACAGGCTGTTATATTTTACTGCCACACAGGTTATAATTATCATTGCCACACAGGCTATCGAATGTTATTGCCACACAGGCTATTATATTTTATTGCCACATAGGCTATAGATATCATTGCCACACAGGCTATCGAATGTGATTGCCATACATGCTATGATATTTTATTGCCACATAGGCTATCGAATGTTATTGCCATACAGGCTGTTATATTTTATTGCCACATAGGCTATTATATTTTATTGCCACACAGGCTATAGATATCATTACCACACAAGCTATCGAATGTTATTGCCACATAGGCTATCGAATGTTATTGCCACATAGGTTGTTATATTTTATTGCCACACAGGCTATAGATATCATTGCCACATAGGCTATCGAATGTTATTGCCACACAGACTGTTATATTTTATTGCCACACAGGCTACAATTATCATTGTCACACAGACTATCAATATTGTTACTTGCCAACAACATCAAGTATTATTCTTTCAATAAATCAACTATAAATCCACCAAATTTTTAGCAATACAATGCCTAATAACAACACCCATAACTTTGGCAGCTCATGTCACCACATACTCTCATTCCCAAGTCATAATTTATCAACGTTTCATGAAAATAAATAAAGCAAGAGTATAACAATCTTTTCATCAATTTATTCCTCAATATCATCACATTAAATAACATTTCATTCCATTGAGTGTATGTTCATGGCATGTAGCCAATCACATGTATAGTACCATTAGCTATTTACTTACCTCCTCCTTCAAGCTTATTAAGCCGTGGACGGTCACAACTTATTTCTACTATTATCTTCAATACCTCGATGACCTAATGTCCCAGAATTAGAAAACCTTAGGATTCTTTCCTAGGCAGCTCACTTTTCTTCCTCTCTTTCTTCTTCGTTTTCTTTTTCTTATTCCTTTCTTTCTTTCTTTCCTCCTTAGCTCTCTCTTTCTTCTGTTGCACCTCAGGTCTAACCCCTTAATTTTGATCCTGAAGGGTTAAAAATTACATTTGTAAGCCTATCGTAAGAAGACAAAATCATGGTGTTTTATTTCTATTGGTTGGAAGTTCTCTTTTCCAATTTTAATTCCTCTTCTTCACTCCTTAAGCACCTTCATCCATCTCCTAATCCATAAAAGCTCCTTATACTTTTAAATAAGCTCTAAAATACGATTATTTATGATACTATAACATGCATACAACATAAGATAATTTTTCATGCAATCATACAAACATTACATATATATTCAATTGTCCCAATGTAATGGGGCAAGTGTCATCGTCGTGTTTCTCCAATTCACATGTCTAAACAATTATTTATCCAATGCATATATTCAAATATAAAAAAATTAAAATGCATATGATTTGGGTTAAGGATGTTACAGTTGTAATAATGTGGCTAATACTAAATTATTTGATAAATTATGCCTTAGTATTTTAAACACCCTAAACCTTATAAACTTCAATGGCTGAATGAGTGTGAGGAAATTAAGGTGAATATATAAGTGTTAGTGCCTTTTGTAATAGGTAATATAAGATGAGGTTTTATATGGCATAGAACCTATGCGTGTTGATAATATCTTATTGGGGCATCCGTGTCGATATGATAAGAGGGCTAGACATGATGGATTCATTAATAGATATTCTTTTATGGTAAAGGGAAAACCAATCGTTCTTATACCTTTAACACCTAATCAAGTTTATGAGGATCGATTGTAATTACAAAGAGAGGTTGAGAGGAAAAAAAAAGTGAAAAAGGCCAAATGTGAAAAGAGAAAAATAAGGCCCAAATGAGTTAGAAAGAGAGAGAAAATGCAAGAAAAGGAAAGAAAGAAAGTAAAAAAGATAGAGAAAGTGAGAAATAAGTGCAAACAAAGAAATAAAGAAAACTAGAGAGTTTTTATGAAAAAGTGAATGATATAAAAGAAGGAATTATTTTCTGATATGCTAATGATAGTACTTATGTATGAAGAGGTTTGCATGAACAATAGCAAGCTTAATTTTTTTTTTTTTTATGTAGTGTTGTGTTTCTCTTGCAGGAATATGATGATATATTTATCGAAGATGTACCAAATGGTCGACCACCTATTCAACAGATAAAACATCAAATTGACTTCATTACTGGTGTTACTATTCTAAATAAACCTGTTTATAGGAGTAATCTTAAGAAGATAAAAGAACTTTAAAGGCAAGTCTAAGAACTAAAGGTGAAAGGGTATGTGCATGAGAGCATGAGTCCATGTATGAATCTTATGCTCTTGATTCTTAAGAAAGATAGTTCATAAAGCATGTGATGGATTGTCTCGTTATTAATAAGATTATTGTAAAGTATGGACATCCCATACCTAGACTAGATAATATGCATGATGAGTTGCATGGTTCTAACACATTTTCTAAAATTGATTTAAAAGTGCCTACCATCAAATTCAGATGAGAGAGGATGATGAATGGAAAATTGTTTTCAAAGCAAAATATGGTTTGTATGAATGGGTAGTTATGCCTTTTAGATTAACTAATGCCCTTAGGAATCTTGTGAGACTAATGAACCATGTTTTACATGCTTTTGACCCTTGTGCACCAAAATGGGGAGGTCGAATTGGTGAGAAATTTAAATTTTACAGGGAAGGTTAATTGTACAAGTTTTTAGAGAAAAAGTAAAAAAATAGTGCACGCGAGGATTTATAGTGGTTCGGGTATTAACCAACCTTACATACACTTCCTTATTCTACTAATTGGGTGTTCCACTAATATTAAATGGTGTTTTGTAAGCTCACATTAAACTTTACAACTTGTGTTTTTATAAATGCTCACACACAACCTTACAAGTGTTTCCCAAGGCTAACACTCAAACCAATATAAGAGTTTTCTATTGTATCACTCTCAAACCTATACTCAAAGGTATTTAAAGATCACAACAAACTTCTTACAACTCAATTACTAAGAGTAAATAGGATAGAGAAAGTTAAGAAATCAATTTGCATGAGTTTGGCCTTAGTAAATACTATTCTATTACATTTATGTCAACTTGGTAGAGTATTTATTGGTTTCACCTACCAAAAACCATTGGAGACAAAACTATCTCCAAATCTCTAATTTTAATGGCAAAATCTAGCATTTAATGTTTATCAAACAAAAGTCACAGTCACGGTCACTATAAGTGAATCACAATTGTTATACCTTTTTTTTGCTTTGGGTTTAGTCTAATCACGGTTGAGAATGTCAATTATTCATAACGGCTAGTGACATGTGGTAGTTCAACATTAGCCTTATAGAAAACAAGTCGTTGAAAACTTCTATTGGTCTTTGAGAGTCACAATCGCCATTCCATGGTCATGAGCATTATCTAAATTGCATTGGTTATCTAAACACTACTTTTAGCTACGATTGGATCTGTGATTTTAGAGTTCTTGAGTTGGGCTTGTTGCAATCGCTATGGATCGTGTTATGATTGTGACATATGAATTTGCAACGATCTTGTGATACGTTGCTTATGTTAGATGCAGCTCTGAAGTCCCTCCAAACTTGATTGAATATCATAATCGCTATCTAGGACATGATGCTCACCGTTAATGCTTTTGTCCATTTTTATGTCGAAGACTTCACTTAGTAGCAGTTGTGATTTGATGGGTAGCAATTGCAATTTAATGGGTAGCAATCACATGTTACAAATACATTTTGATTTTAAGCTTCATTCAACTTTCGATGATGTTCTAACTTAATTACTGTAATTACAACACTTAGATAAGATGTTAGAACCATTTAATCTATTTTTGATTTTGACAACTTGGATTGAAATTTGTAAAATATAAGAGTGCACAACATTTATGTGAATGTCAATAAATAGAGTGTTAAGAAGGTTAAATTGAAAGAGGGTTAAATGCTCACCCTAAAAGTATACTCTCCTAGTATTGCTTAAAGATTTTAATTAAAAACAATATACGTGTAATGACCGTGTTCATTTTTTAGAACTCATATGCTCTGATACCACTAACTGTAACGACCGTTTTCATTTACAAAACTCATATTAATCTGATACCAATAACTGTAATAACCGTGTTCATTTAAAAAACTCATACTATTCATGTCCACAATCTGTAATGCTACAATCGGTACCTATCAGAGCACTCAACATCCGGGATTTGCCCGTCGATCCTGCGATGTTATACACACTGGGATTTGCACGTCTGCCCTGCGTATGCTTGAGCCTTCTCTGATACCAAAACTGTAACATCAAAATCCTTATGTAAACCAATAATTGTGACATCCATTGTTCTCATTTATAAATTAGCTTTGATACCACAAATTGTAATGTCACAACATGGCTACAGCTGGTACCTATCAGAGCACTTAACATCCAGGATTTGCCCATCGGCCCTGCGATGTCATACACACCGGGATTTGCACGTCTGCCCTGTGTATGCTTGAGCCCTCTCTAATACCAAAACTGTAACATCTAAATTCATTTGTCAACCAATAACTGTGGCATCCATTGTTCTCATTTGTAAATCAGCTTTGATACCACAAATTGTAACGTCACAATGTGGCTACAGCTGGTACCTATCAGAGTACTCAACATCTGCGATTTGCCCTTCAGCCCCACAATGTCATACACACTGGGATTTGCACGTCTGCCCCACGTGTGCTTGAATCCTCTGATACCACCAACTGTAACTATCATCTTTAGTTGCAAATCATGGCATTTCATGTTCAGAAATGCATACACATTAAGGTTTATTCATCATACATATATAATCCCATATGTATTTAATGTACACATGTGTTAACTAATG
>CATIWR010053238.1:0-10847 GCA_949677035.1 Omphalea diandra | reverse complement strand
CTGTAGAACTCTTGACTAGCACTAACTTTAAGAGGTGGAAAGATAACATTTTATATGTCCTAGGAATGGGTGAGATTGATTATGCTCTTTATGAAGACGAGCCTGCTAAACCCACCTGTGAGAGTAATGTTGATGAAAAAGAACTGCATGCCAAATGGGAGAGATCAAATCGTCTCAGTCTAATGGCCATGAGGAAAACTATTCCTGAATATCTTAGGAGTAGTTTGCCCACTGATGTTACTGCCAAAACTTTTTTTGCTGCTGTAAAAGATAGATACTTTGTATCCAATAAGGTTGAGGCTGAGACTCTAATGATTCAGTTAACCGGTATGAGATATAACCATAGTGGGAATGTGAGAGATTACATTCTAAATATGGTTCACCTCCAAACCAAACTTAATGGTCTTAAACTTGAGATTTCTGATAAATTTATTGTTCACGAAGCTTTAAACACTTTGCCTCCGGAATTCAACCAGATTAAAACTGCCTATAACACCCAAAACACTACATGGACTATTAATGACCTTATAACTATGTGTGATGCTGAAAAAAAGAAAATCAGGAAAGAAAAGGGTGAGGTTGCTATGCTATTGACACATCCTAGGGTTGATCCTAAAAAGAATAAAGGTAAGTTTAAACCTAATTATTATGCTCCTAAAAGGAATCAGAATTTTAAATGGCATGGTAGGAATCAGACCAAGAGAGGGGGAGATTTTGGGAATGTCTATAAAAGTAAGGTGAAATGTTTCTTTTGTCATAAAGAATGTCATATGAGGAAAGATTGTCATTAATTCACAGTTTGGGTAAAGAAGAAAGATGAAAGTATTCCTTTGGCTTATGTTTGCTTTGAATATTATATGGTTGATGTACCACCAAAATTTTGGTGGCTTGATAGTGGTGCAACTGTTCATGTTACTATTACCTTATAGGGGTTCATAAGCAAATGAAAGCCAAGTGAAAGGGAGTCCAAGTTTAGAGTTGGAAACAATTTGGAGATAGATGTTGAGCAAGTAGGAGTAGTTAGATTAGCCTTAGAATCTGGATTTTGTTTAGTTTTGGAAAATATTTTGTATATTCCATTTCTTAGGAGAAATTTGGTTTCTATAGAAGATCATGTGGATAGTCTTTTCATTTTTAGCCAGTACTAAATAATGTTGAAGAAGCTATACATATTGATGTGGTCACAACAAGCATTAAAGAAATGCTCAACCACTGTTGAAGATACAACGTCTGTAGGACTACAACTATAATGGTGGGAAAAGTTTTCTCAAGAAGACCATGGAGTCTATGTAACATGACCCTCACCAGCGATTAGGGCCATATATTTTGGTTAAAAATAATATATAGTAATACATTTAGTTAGTTTTGTTTTACTATTTAAAGTCACATATTATATTTATTAAATAATCCTAACTAAACAAATATCTCATAACGTTGAGGATTGTATAAAAATGTATTAAAATTGAAATTTTTTAGTATATGTACAATAAATGTATTATTTGGATTACACTATAAATATATTTATTATGAATGGTATTATTATCATTCTGAATAAAAATAATCTTTATTTGATAAAGCTTATATAATAATATGAATTTTTTACAAGGTTTTCTTGAAGGCTTTTTTTTAATATTAGGATAAAAATTTTTATATTGATGAGATTTGAATTTTGGCTCTTGTTCTCAATTTTTTTAGAGTTTATTAATAAACATGACACTAATTTAACAAGATAATTAGGTTAAGATTTAAAATGAGTATAAGATTTATTTCCATGGAGAAAATTAATATTATTTTTTATTTTATTATTTAAATGTTATTTCAAAATTTAATCTCAACATACTCACGAAAACTTCATATTCATCTTTATATATGACATAATAGTTGATTTAGTTAGTTAATTTATTTTGAGAAACTTATTAGATTTTTATAATTTATTTTTTTATTATTGAAAAGTTATTTTCTCTTATTTTGATATAATTTTATAAGCTTTTATGACCATTCATTTGTATAATTAAATGGATATTGCTCTCTCTGACTCTTGAATATGCTCACTTTTTTATTATTACCATAGGACAGTTAATATTTTTTATAAATTGAATATAATAATTATATTCATTAAAGCTGGAGTTGATTACTATAGGCAAGAAAAATGTCCCTGTAATAATAACAGCTTCTATAATTGTATAGAAATTAAATAAAATTGAATGACGCATGACAATTTTTTTTAATGAATTGAGATGGATATTTTAAATAATTTTAATAAAATTAAATATTTTTTATAATTACTAAATTTATTATAATATAATTAGTATTTTTAAATTTATATCATTTAAAGCATGAGTTTGTAGGTGTAATGCATGTGGTAACAAATATATATAATTGCAAACTATACCGCCACAATAGCACTCGAGTTGATCCTCACCTTTTAGGCCAAGTTAGAGATGGTAATGGGTGAGAATTCTCCATTTTTGTCGAGATCTGTTTCTATGGGGCAGGAATTTTTGCTCTTCTTTCTATGAGGTAGGATGCAGATTTCCACCAAAACTTCTAAAGTGGATTTCTGTGAAATTTGAAAAAATTAATTATATTTTTATAAGTTTTATATTTATTAGATGTATATATAAATGCTATATAATTATATATTTTAGTATATTTATTAGTTTATGGCAGAAGTATTTTTATTTATAATTTAATAAATTATATTTTTAAAAAATAATTTAAAAATAAAATAAATAAATAAAAAATTTTGTCTTGCAAGAATTTCGCGGAAGGAAAGGATGAGAGAAAATTCTTTTTATTAGAAGAGCGGATCGAGGAATGCCCCGTTGCCACTCCTAGACCAAGTCAATCGAATTGTGCTGGGAAAGTCCACGAATTAGGATTGGATAAATTTGTCAATTCCAGACCATGGACCAGGAACAAGTAAAAAAATCAAGCTGTGCCAGACCCACACGATATAGGGCGTGTCGTTTTACTGATGGTTTGGTTGGTGGCCCCAAAGCTTTGACTTGAAGCCAACTCCACTTTCCTCACCAAATTTTGACTTCATTCGCAGAAAACTGTGTTAATCATTCTTCAGCTTTACCTAATTTATTAGGATTTAGTTGTTAATGGAAATTATGTTTTATTCATTGTTCTATGGCAACTGTTAAGATATAGAAATAACCACTATAAAATTGATAATAGCTTGCTGGCTCTCATGTAGCATTATATAAATCACCTAATACGTTGTTAACTTAAATAATAACTTTTTGGTAACTTAAATTAAAAGTACTAAAAATAACTACTTAATTCCATGACGATAGCAACTTTATTCTTGATTTATTGTGTGATGTACTTATTGTATCTTATTTTTCCTTTAATAAAGTATAAAATAGATTTTTTTTTTCAAAATTTTGTAATTCATATTATTTTAGACTTAGTTTAATTATTATGATTTTCTTTTCGTAGTTTTTTCTCAGAAGTTTTGTCTTTGAAGCTTTAAAATTTGAGATTATATAAATGATTATATTTATTTAAAAATATGAAAATCAATGTATAATTTAAAATAATTCTGAGTAGAGTTATTATTATTATTATTATTATTTTATTAAATTGAAAGGTAATATGACTAAAGAGTATTGCGTCATATATATATATATATATATATATATATATATATATATATATATAACACCTGTATAATTCAAGACATTAAATAGAAAAAATATAATTATTTTCAACATATCCATTACAAAATTGTTTGCATGCTTTCTATAGTCTCCAATAATAGTTCATTTGTATATGGACATAAACATAATGAATTAGATATGAGTGCTACTTTTCCGGTCAACTTTGATCAATTTATATTAAATAATCTATTAGTTTGTTGTTATTGGCACTAGTTATAACTATATTCTATGCATATGTTAAATTGGTATCAAAGCCTAGTTCATATATTTTTAACGAAGGAAAATTAGTTGATATGTGTAGAACTGAAGGCACCATTATCAATTATGGAAAATTCCTCACAACAAACATCTACCATTCGTTTGACCATTACTCTTTCACCTCCTCCCACTTTCAAGAGATCTTCCTCTAGTAAGATAGATTGTCTTTGTGAGTTTAATTATATCCTTGATAGCCAAAAATTACAAGACATCAATGTTCCATTCCTAAACCCATATGATGCTTTCTCAAAATAGAAAGGATCTTGGACCCCATTCCATAAAAACCCTAATTAAAAAACCTCCAAAAGCCATCAAATAATATGTTCAGTCTTCTAGTTTTGATCAATGTACTATTCAAGCCATAGAAGAAGAATAATTCATTTGTCTAAAAAGTCCTGTAGAATTCTTGCATCAATAGATTACTCAGGGTAATGCCCATATCCATTTTGGTGCAATCAGATTGGCTATTTCTTTCCATGTTAGAAAAGGTTTACCTGTCTTTACCAAGAATTCTCTTATAAACATAAGGTATTTTGAGTGTCAGCATGCAATCATTAAAATTGTGAAGACCTTTCTAAATGCTAGATTTGTCATCTTCACTTTCTATCCCTAATTTTAATCTAGCCTTAAATGATCTTCATGCGTTTTCTACTTTAAAAGTACAAATTCAAATCATTGGAGCCCCTCAAGTTGTCTCTGCTACCATAACGACTCTTCACTGCTAGATGATCTATAAGATTCAGAATCATAAGCTAAATCTTTCTCTTCCTCTTGTAAATGATGCTTTATTGATAATTTCAAACACCCAAAATGCCCATGTCTGCATTTATGTTTTCTAGGAAAGAACTTCTCCAGCTCTTACCAGAAAAGTGGGTTATAAGCTATGAGAAGATGCATGAGAATACTCAACTTCCAGTCAGTAGAACCAATATTTTATAAGTGATCTAATGAAACTATAAAAACAAAATTTAAGAAGTCAAGCTCACTTTTATCTTCTAATTCCTCATTTTCTCTATCCAATTTATGATATGTCCTTATGAACCTAAAAAAGATGTTCTTATTGTTTACTTTAAGAAAGTTAGATCTCCAATTTATGTCTTTAAAAGGGATATTGTGAAGATTGTTGGTATGATGTTGATGATGATGATCAGTCAAAAAGGAAAAAGAATAAGCATGGAGGCTGCTCTGAGTCAAGCCTCAAAAAAAGGTATGAAGATGGCGACCTATCAATTAGCCTACTTGGTGAACTGTCAGCCAAACTTCTACTATGGAATCCAAATTTATAGCATTAACAGTTGTTGGTAAGGAACTAGAACGGCTATGAAATTTATTATTAGATATTAACTTATAGCCATGACTAATGCCAACTATTTCATTACATTGTAATAGTCAAGCTACTATGTATAGAGCATTTAGTAAGATTTATAATGGTAAATCTAGACATTAGTTTAAGGCACAAATATGTGAGATAATTAATTATTGATGGTATAATTACCATTGTGTATTTGAGATCTTGTAACAATCTAGCAGATTAATTCATGTAAGGGTTTTTGAGAGATTTGATAAGAAGTACTTTTCCTGGAATGGGTTTGAGATTGTTCAATTGATCCAATGTGTAATGAAACCCAACCTTTAACTAGTATTACTACTAGTCTTAATGCTTAAAGTGTAACAATAAGTTATTAGTGAGAAAGATATACAGATACTGATTTTGTATGCTATGAAGGAGAAAGGATGACAAATGTAAATTTTAATGATATTCAATCTATTTACAAATAAAAATAAAACTTCATCTATATGAACATAGGGAGTGGTGTCATTGTTGATGTTTAAAATAAAACTTCTTTAGGTGATGTTGTTGTTGCTTGCAATTTTGAAGATTTCATATGTTTTGCATCCTAATTTACTAGATATTCTATCACCAACACTAAAAGATAAAGGGCAACTAAAAACTGATTGTATAAAGTGTAAGGAGGATGAGTCATTGTATAGAGGACATATCTTGAATAATTTTTGGGATCACTTGTATGATCTTTTCACTTTTGTCTAATCACCTAAATAAATCTAAAAGGCTTTGGAGTATAAATTTTAACACTAAAAAATAAGGTGTAGACAAAATTTTTATTATGAAATATTTTAAGTTTGCTATTACTAATAATATTTATGTTATAGATCAAGTACATGAGTTGCATATTCTAGTTTCCAAATTAAAAGACTTGAAAGTGTAAGTTTTTTGAATATTATAAGTAGGAGCGATAATAGTCAAGTTGCCTCCTAATTGGAGTGATTAAATTAAGAAATTATTAATAGAGGAATTTTTCCTTAAATAGATTCAGAAACACTTGCGAATTGAGGAAAAAAACTCAAATTTAAGTCAAGAAGTTTGCATCCGAATATGAAATCAAAGTGAATTATATTAAAGGATATTAAAAACATGATGAAACCCCTTTTGAAAGGGTACCAAGTTAACAGTCATTAACTTTCTTCTGTATCTAAAAAAATTAATTATTTGTTTGAAGACAATATCTTGTCCTTTTCCTTCCTTATTTAGAACTCTTTTGTTTCACAAATTCCAAAATGTAAAGAATTCTTAGAAGAGTTTTTAAGAATTGATGTTTATAGGCTTTTATGTTTTGTTATAGTTTAAAGGTAGACTGTTATTTATTTGTAGAAATATAGTAGGGGGCAATCAATACCTTAAAAATACTCTCTCTATTTCATATTATTTGATATTTAAGGATTTTACACGCTAATTAAGGATTGTGTTTAATTAATTTATTAGACTATGTTACCCTTATCTTCATTAAAAAATATTCTTATAAATTACCAAAAAAAAAAATAGTATTACAACTAAAAGAATGTTGAAAAGATCACATAAAATTAATATGATTGGCACATAGAAAAAGTAGCTTTAAATAAGGGCATAATTGATAAGAAAAAAATAAATTTTCACAGATAATAGTATAATGTCAAGTATTTTAAGACAAAAATTCTCTTCTCAAATATCAAGTAATATGAAACAAAGAAAGAAATAATTTTCACATCTCAAAATCTTTTTTTTTTTAATCTCAAAACGCATTTATTAACTCAGTATAATATTAATAAATTAAGTTAGATAATTTGTATCAATCCGCAAATCTATGTTAGTTTGAGTTTATCCATAACTTAGCTTAGAATTAAATTTAACTTGAGAAATTTTAAATTATTTTTATTCAATCACTTTTTTTCGGATGTATTTAAAATTTAAACTGTCACTTCATTCTTATTTTTTTCCGACAAGCACTTTCATTCATTTTCAATCAACTTTGAACATAAAATGATATATCAATCTATTAGTGAAGATTTACCTAAAAAAAAAAGAAAATCTATTAGTGAAGCGTTAATAATTTTCGCGAACTCTTGTATAAGTCAAGACATATGGCTCTCTTGCAACTTCACCAACCTCTTTACCAAATGTCCTTGTCCCTACCTATTTCCAACAGCAATTTGCGAGGCCCACCACGTTCTTCCACTTACAGAATTATATAATTAACTGAGATGGCGTGGATTCTTATATACTTTACAGTTATATAAATTAGCTGCTCGGGAAGCTATTTAAAATTCAATCAATAAAATTGGTTTTAATTTTCAAATTAAATTAAATTCATTAATTTAATAAATTAATATTAAATTTATCAATATTCAATTTATTAAATTTATTTAATAATAAATTTACAAGTTAAGTTAGAAATAATCTAAATTTAATTATATATTGTTGTGATATATATATATATATTCTAGAATTTAATTGGGTTAAATACTCTGACCCCTTCGATTTTTTCATATTAAACTATTTAGTCCTTTATTTTTAAAATTATATTAAAACAACCTTATATTTTGATTGATTCTGTTAAATTGTATGGTCTTTCTATTAAATTTTCAATCTTTTTCCATTAGTTAAAGTCTAAATGTCAAAATATAACTAATTTTTTTTAATAAATACCAAAAATACCTCTATCCCTAATAAACCCTTACTTTCCCTTAATCAAAAGCCTTTTTCTTTCAATGGGTAGAATCATTATGGAAGTGAAATCACCGGCTACGCTCACGACTAGAGAGGGGAGGAGTCAACCACCTGAAACACTTTCCCTCCACCATAAGAGCAAAGCCTTATTTTTAAACTGATTTTCTTGCCTAATTCTTTGCAATCATGGGTTTCATTCATTAAAAAATGGGCTTCATTCATCATTCAAATCTAGAATCGTTCAACCACTTGAACCCTTTGCCTCATTCTTTTCGTTCAATCCAAAAACCCAGAATTGTTCAATCCAAAATTAACATTTTATATCAAGTTTAAAAAAAAAATTAAAGCATTAAATCTATAATGGATGGGACAAAGGAGTGGCAAGACGTTGTGCTTAGCATTTTGATTTTGGATACCTCGCCACTGTGCTCGACTATCTTGCCGCTACTGGAAATGGTGCTCAAGTATCTTGTCACTACTAGAGTTGGTCAAAAATTGATTTGGGATTTGGGTTTTGAGTGATGGAAATTGATTTGGTTGTTGTTTGATTTGGGTTTTGATTGATAGTTTTCTGTTTGATCTTGGTTTTAATTTAGGATTTAGGTCTTGATTTTATTTCTGTAGCCTAGGTTTCTTGTGATATTTTTTTGATTTGGGATTTGGATTTGGATTTTTTTTCTAAATTGATTTTTATGAATGTTATTTTTTTCTACTATTGATTATTGAATTTCTTGGATTTCTTGATTATTGATCGACAAAGATCAGAATTAATAAGGTTTCAATTATTTTTATAAAATTTGAAGATTCAAGAATTTTTGTGAATATTAAAGATTCAAGAATTTATTTATGGATTATTGGGTATTGCTAGATAGAAAATGAAAATTCAAATAAAAATCAAAGGTAATATGAACATTTCATATGATTTTAACATAAATTGTAATAGAGTGTAATATAATGAAATGCAAAAATATTTTAGTATAATTTTAGAAAATAAAAGACTAAATAATACAATAGAGTAAAATCTAAGGGGATCATCGTATTTAACCCTATTTAATTTAACATTTAATTAATACTTTTAGCCAAACATGTCGTATTTATGATGGTATAACCTAAGAGAGGTTGAAATGATGGTTTCCACTTCTATAAATTATAAGAAATTAGTGTTGAATTTGCATGTTGGGTGCAAAATTATAATAATAAAATTTTAAATTATTTAATATTTTTTAAATAATTGTTAATCAATTAAATATATAAATAATAATTAAATTTTATCAATATTTTATAATATATTATTATTTTATAAAAGATTATTAGTAAGTAAATAAAATAATAAAAATAAAAGAATTATAATTAAATTAGTGTAGTAAATATTAATAGTTACAAAATTTTTTATATAAAAATAAAAAATCATAATTATATTTTGTATTAATATTTTTTATCTTTAATTCTTTTAATTTTTTCTTATTATATATGAGAATATATACACATTATTATAAATGTGAAGAATTTTCATATTGTTAAACGTCCTAAATTACTTTTATGTATAAAACTTCTTATATTCTATAGTTTTTTATTAATTGAACAAATTAAAAACTTAATTATTAGTTTTATTTACCACATGACAAAATGAACAACATATTATATTACCACTTGTCAAAATAATATGTTGCTAATACAATTATTTAGTAATAAATGGCAATCACTTAAAATTGAGTTTGAGACTTTAATAAATTATATATATATATATATATATATATATATATATATATATATATATATATATATATATATATATATTGATGTGCCTAAGACAATTTTACAATAGATATTTTAATATTGTCATGGTTGCATTTTGTTAAATATCTTTATTATATTGTGTTTATAACTAAATAATAAATTTCACGAATAGTTAATTCTATTTTAGTCATAAAGTATGTGACTTGATAGTAAATCTCTTAAATATAAAGAATTCAATTCTAAATTATCTTTAATTTGTCATTATTATTAGAATAATAATAAATAAAGATTAATATGTGTTTCGATTGATAAATATATTTTATTGGTCATAAATATGAGATATTAAGTCAAATATATAAATAAATGTTTCAGAAATATTATATTAGACCGACTCACTATAAAAATACTATTTGGATAAATTGTTATAAGTAATTCTTATATAATAGTATTAACTTAATCCTCTGACTCAAAAATTATCATAGATTCTAGTATGATAAACTTTATGTTTTGATATAATCTAACAATATCTTTAACCAAATGATTATACGTACTGTTGTTGGATATGGAGTAAATCATATACAAGAATATGAATGATTGAAAAAGAATTTATTTCTCATGCATTTATGAGAAATATATCTTGGACCTCTTAATAAGTTAGACTGAAGAAAAATACATGGTTCCGCGAAAATGAATTGATAAAAGATATCAATGTCATTTTACATTAGTCTACTTGGAAATCGAAAAATAATTTAATTGAATTGTTTAAAGATGACATAATCAATACTTTATTTCCAATTGATATACTATGTAACAAAAGGATTGTAATTCTATTTGTAAGAAAAGTTAGGTC
This sequence comes from Omphalea diandra, assembly GCA_949677035.1. Taxonomy (NCBI): domain Eukaryota; kingdom Viridiplantae; phylum Streptophyta; class Magnoliopsida; order Malpighiales; family Euphorbiaceae; genus Omphalea; species Omphalea diandra. The sequence continues at coordinate 328 of CATIWR010053238.1, read as the reverse complement.
ATATTAATGATATTCACATAACTTAGATAATCATAATGTCTTGCTAGAAGTTATTTATGATTTTTGCACTAAAAATAGTTTTTAGTCTATTATCAATATTGTGTGAATCTATAATGTTACACATTTGGGACAAACCTAAGAGTGACATTATAATTCCTACTCTCTTTGGATATATATTAATAATTAAGATATATATATATATATATATATATATATATATATATATATATATATATATATATATATATATATATATATATATATATATATATATATATATATATAGACAAAAAAATATATATATTTCTATATATATCTATAGATATAA
>CATIWR010053232.1:0-50630 GCA_949677035.1 Omphalea diandra | reverse complement strand
TCTTAAGATTTTATATTTTTTGGCAAAAGGTATTTGATTTTATCTTATTCTTTTATGAAATTCCTCCTCCTTGGCATATTAATCATGACTAATCAGTAGGAATTATGATGTAATTTATAGCTAGAATTCATGTATGAGAAGTTATTGGAAGTGAAAGAGAAATAAAGATTGAATTATGGACAATATAAATTCCTCACTGAGTTTCCTATAAGGAGCTCTCCCCCACACATAGATTATTAATTGGAAAGAAAGTCTTTTTATAGTTGATGCCTTCCTTTTGTGTGAATCCTTTTGTAATAAGACAAGTTTTGTATCTCTCCACATTGCCTTTTGAATCCCTCTCAATTTTAAATATCCATTTACAAATAATAGGTCTCGTACCTTTTAGTATTGGAATAAGATCTCGCATATCATTGTCTTTCATGGACTGAATCTCCTCATTTATGGCATCAACCCAACTTTGGGAGTTAGAACTTTACATAGCTTAAGGAAAGTTGATTGGATCATCTTTTATCACTCCAATGTCAACCTAATGTTTTTGAAGAAATACAACATAGTCATATGGTCCTGCACTTCTCCTCTCTAATGGATCTTTTTAATGGCATAGGTTCTTAAAGTGGTAGAGTTTGTTCTTTTAGGACAATAACTTGAATAGGAGGTTTTAACATTGTCTTAATTTGTTGTGACTTGAACAAAGTCAAGAGCGAGATCTTGATCAATGTTAATAACACATATGGGAATATCGACATATTCCTCTTTCAAGAAAAGTCTTCAACTATATCTTCTCTAACAAACTCAACATTCTCAAATAATGAAGGATTTTGTGACTCAAGAATCCACTTAGCTATGGGATCATAAAACTTGTACTCCCTAGATCTTTCAGAGTATCTAGTAAGTGATTGATGGTTGGTGGGCATTATGTAAAAATAAAGCTAGATTATTTATCAAAATTAAGGATGAATTTATAATTAAGACAATGTCTCAAGCTTATTTCTAAAAAGATGTTGATAATTTGCCCATCATTGAAATTTCTAAGCATGAGCCACCTGGAACTTAAATGATTTAGATAAGTTATTCATCTATATAGATGATAAAGATAAAGATATTTAGTTAGAATATGAAATTGAGCTACAATCAAAATCTAAATCATCAAATGATATAGTTTTTGAAGATGATTATGAGTAAGTTAAAATTTTCATTGTAATTATACACATACACATACACACATGCACACACGTACACATTTTTTTTATGAATTGTACTTTTATTTAGTAAAAATTTTATTAGATATATAATTTTGTATTTAAATTAAGATGATATAATGTATACCTAGAGAGGAGGGTACACCTAGCCGAGGTAGTGCTCATGATTGCATTTGAGTTTCGACATCTTTGTTATCAATTCCTTTATCTGCATCAGCTTCTTTTACATCTGCATTGTCTTCTACTTTGACTTCTTCATCTATTTTTACACCTCTATTTATTTTTGCACTATAGATGAATTGTTAACTCCTTCTACAACTCCTTTTATTACAATCCCTTTTACAACTCCTTCTACATCTACTCTATTTACTGTTTCTACTTCTACATCTGCTCCTTCTTCATCCCAAGGTCCACCTACATCATTTAAGATTGATGATTCATGCATAGTTTCTAGGTCCTGAGTTGAGACCTTGAATCACTTTGTAGCATAAGAGGTATGTAACCTTTACTTTTGTTTTCATCTTTTTTGTTATAATTATTTATTAATTATCACATGAATTTGTTTCAATATTTTTTATAGTTTGTGTCCATCTAATAAATGCTTTTGCACATGCTAGAGAATATTTAAGCAAAAAATTCACATCGACGTCTATACGTGAAAGAAGGTATTATAATCAATGAAGACCTTCTATTAGGAGAAGTTCAAGATATGTAATGTTTTCAATTCATAGTTAAGTAGTTATTAATTAATGATACTTATTTACTTACTAATTTCTATGTGTTTATTATTACAATAAATAATTTTAGTGGGAGAAGGAAATTGACGCCTTAGTTTAGGCTATCTTTTTAAGAAGGTTGCATTGTGCTATAAGGATATACTTCACGATTTGAAGCATAAGACAAGGGAGACTTAGGTGCCAAATGAAGAAATGGGAGAACTAGCAGACATAATGGTGTTTTTCCTCTTATTTTTAGGGATTGTCTTACTAGCGTAGTAGTAACAAGAGGACAAAGAAAGGTAATCTAGGATCTAATCCTTCTAGGCATGTTGGGTTTTATATCACATGCTAAGCATACTAGAAGATTGTAATTAATTTATTACTTTTTATTTTGAAATTACTCATTAACATGTTTTCTTATTTCTTAATAATGGGTTCGACAACTACAACGTAAGATTCTGCCCATCGATGTTTTCAAGTATACACACATGAAGAAACATGACATGCAAATATTTATTGACACTAGTTTTAGGACTATTAAGGTAAGTAATAAAATGTTTAAATTCAAATTAAAAATTTTAATAAGTATTAGGTTAATGATTAATACTTTATAAAATGCAAGATGATATGACACTGCCTATGATCAATGTCGTAGCTAGCTTCGAGATCTAGTGAATCTCGTCAGGTCGACGAGAGAAAGGTATTCCTTTTGGCGGTTAGGCAATAAATTAAGGGTAAGATATATGACATAACTTACCAGGCCCTGCACTTTTATGGATATTTGAATGTCAGTACTTCTTCTAGCCTACTGCCTTCAGTTGATGACTTTCAGCGAAAGGTTGATAGGCAAGTAGATGAAAGGATCACTGCATATTACACTCATGTACAATCAGTTAATGATCATATACAATCTATAGAAGAGTGGTTGCACTTAATGTCTTAGCAGATTGAGATAATTTTTCTATCTCATCTGCAAACTCCTTTGCCTCCAGTTTTTTATAAAAGTATAAATGAGCCTAGACAACTCACAAGTTATTCAAGATCAACTTGAGAAATACTCAAAATCGACTCTAGATGAATCGAGCCAAGCTTAAGCTCGAGCTATTCAAGTAATCAAGAGAGCCAAATTTGAGTATCAAAATACTCAACTCGAGAAGCTTACGAGACTAATCGACCTTAGCCATATTTATAATATTATCAATTAAGCCTAATCGATCAATGTCTAATCGAACTTATTCAAACTTATTGAATCAAAATTTTAATTTACAAGATTCAAAAAAATAATATAAACAAACGAGTCTAGTCGAGTCAAGCTCGAGTATTCTAGTACTTGATCGAACTCGAGCATTCTAGTACTTCACCGAGCTCAAGCTTAAAATTAAAGCTTGATTGAGTTTGAGTTAGAGTTTCGAGTTTTCAAGTCGAGTTCGAGCCTGACAGGGCTTGACTTGACTCGGCTTGATTACACCTCTAAGTTCTGGCTCCTATTGCTCCTACTCCTACAACTACTACTCGTCTTGCTGATCATGGTTTTGATGATGATGATTATTTGCTCAATTAGGAGGGTGATAATAAAGATGCAATAGATCTTAGTTAGATTTGGATTTTTTTTGTTATTAGACTTGGACATTTATTTTTTTTAATTCTCTTGTAAACATTTACATTTTTCTAAATTATTAGAATTAATTTTAAATTTAATATTTTATATATACATATTTTTTTTATATTTCATATAAATCACATGATAACAAAATTAAAATTACAAAAAATAGTATATAGTAAATATTAATGGATTACAAATATAATTAAATTCATTTATTTTATTTTCTAATAAATATATCGACAAATTTCAGAAGGAATGAGAAACATATAAATTTTTAATAAAAATTTATCAATGGATTACTTTCAAATGTTCTATCGGATTTGCGACGAATAATTTGTTAGTAATATATAATGATTTTTTACCATATTGCATACAAACATTTTTCATCTATAATTCGTCGATAAATTTGCTAATGGATTCTTTTTCTATCGATAAATTGTTATCTATCAAGTTTTTCATGATCAAGTTCATTGGTTGGTATTTCATCAATAATTTATTCTACTGAAGGATTTTCTCTATTTATGGATGTTGGCCCTTAGCACCAAGAAGAGGGTTGAATTGGTGTATAAAAATTAAAAATAGAAAGGAAGAAGAGAAATGAAAGACACACAATTTATAGTGGTTCGGGTATAATCGACCCTACGTCCACTCCCCAATTCTCAGTAATTGGGTATTCCACTATCTATCAATGGTGTTTTCAAGCTCACACCAAAATTTTACACTTGTGTTTTCAAAGGCTCACACAATAACATTTACACTTATGTTTTAGAGGCTCACACAACAACCTTTACATTTATGTTTTGCAGGCTCACACAACAACCTCTCTAGAGTGTTTTAACAGGCTAACACTACAATCTTTACAAATGGTATTCATGCTCACACCAAATAATCAATTAAAGAAGAGAAAAGATTAAGTAGCAAAATTGTAAGAGTTTGGTTGCAAAGTTGTGAAATCTCTTGCATTTACATATGTTTGGTGAGGTATTTATAGTCTTTACCCACCAAAGAGACGTTGCAATAAAACTGGTACAAAAATCTTCAAAGTGTGCTAGACAGATTTTGCATTAAATGCTTGACAAGCTTCATTCGCGGTTGCTACTACTCATTGGTGGTTAAGAATTCCAAATTTTCATACTGGAGCTAAAAATTATAGTGAAAAATCCTGTTTGTGTCTAACGACTAGTCCACGTGGTAGCTTCTCATTGGCTCACCAGGAAAATATAGTCGTTGTGTTTCTTCAACCAATAAAAATAGCGGTCGCGACTTCACTTGCACAAAATGCGATTGTGATCGCGAAACAACCTGCCAAATCTTACAATTTTTACTGTCAGAAATCGCGGTCGCTACCAACATATAACATTCACTATTTTTGTCTTCCAGCAGCTTCCTTAGACACTTGTCAAGCTCTAATTGTGAACTTGATTCTTATCTGGGAGTTTTTGAAAGTTGCGATCGCAATTCCGGCATGACACAAATCACGAATTCCACTGTCACAATTGGGCTCCTTCTTGTCATGGGTCACGGCCGAGAATGGCTCCGCGATTTCGCCTACCTGATTTTCAGCATATTTTAACATGGGTCGCGGTCGCAAATCCTGGATTGTGGTCGCGATTTTCATGTTACTTTGGAGTTTAACAACTCTTTCCATCTCTTCTTCAGAGATTTACCTATTTCTGCAAAATCAACACTTATTTGAAATATTAGTGATGATTAATCTCCTTTGTCAAGATCAAAAGAGGTTCTAAACTTAGGATCATCCTAGTCCAACACAAAAGAAAACTTATAAGAAAAAATGCTCCAAACTTGAGGATGAATTTAAATCCTTAAATAATCTTGTAAGTGAATTGAGGACTTCTAATGAAAAACTCAAAAAATCTATAGAGGGTCTCTCTAAGTGTTCATCTTCTTTAAATCCCTTCAGAAAGGAAAATGATACCTTGAAAGGAGAGTTAATTGAGCTTAAAAATTCCATTTCTAAGTTTCATAAAGGGAAGGAAGCTTTAGATACATTAATTGTATCTCAAAGATCCCCCCCATTAGTTAGACATGGTCTTGGCTTTAATGAATCCTCCTCATCATCTAATCCCCCTCTCACAACCTTCATTAAAACTTTAACACCTCAAACATCTAGTGTTAAGGTAGTTGGAAGGAAGAGTGCTCATAACATTAAGCCACCATTGCCCAAGGGCAAAGGGAAGGCATATTAAGGCTCAAACCCTATGTCAAAAAGGGTTAACCATGCATAAATTTACACCAAGAAACATGCTCACCCCAACACACATAGAAAGTTCACTTTCTACCCCTAACCATTCATGCACATGCTCACACTCACATCATCATAGTATGAGAAATACCCTTACTCATACCAAAGTCATGTATAGGAGGAATACTCATAAGTCCAAACTCTAATGTCATTTTTGCATGAAGTTTGGTCATATTAATATTCATTATTAAATTAGAAAAACTCACCTCAAATTGGAGGACCCTTCTAGGCCTAACCCCTTAGAACCAAGTATGTTTGGGTACCTAAACAAAAATGATTTGATTATATTGTGTAAGATTGCTTGGCAGCCACCAATGAAGTGAATGATTGACATGTGGATAATGGATGCTCAAAGCACATGACAGACAATAATAAACTATTCATGGCTATAAAAGAGAAGGAAGGTGACAATATCACTTTTTGAAATAATGCTAAGGGTAAGGCAATTGGCATTAAAACTATTGATAAATGGTTGTTCTCTCATTAATGATGTTTTACTCATAGATGGTTTCCAACATAATTTGTTTAGTGTAAGTCAATAATGTGATAAGGGTAACAAAGTCACCTTTGACCCTAGAGAATGCCGAGTTACCACTTTGGTGGATAAAAAAATAGTTTTCAAGGGTGAAAGGAAGAGCAATACCTACATAATTGACTTAGACAATTTGGCTAACCAATCTTTGAAGTGTTGTATGTCACTTAGCAATGAAGCTTGGCTTTTGCATAGAGGAATTAGACATGCTAGCATGGAGCTCCTACAAAGCCTATCAAAAGGAAAAATAATGGAAGGTCTTGCCAAACTAAAGTTCTTAAAAGACAAGACATGTGGACCATGCTAAATGGGAAAGCAACATCTATCCTCTTTCAAAGCGAAGAATGTTGTAAGTATATCTAAACCTCTTCAACTTATCCATATGGACTTGATTAGACTTATTAAGAGTGCTAGTTTAGGTGGAAAATATTATGCACTTGTACTCGTTAATGATTACTTTAGGTTTTGATGCTTTAAAAAGTTTTGCAAAAATAGTTCAAAATGAAAAGGGTACTTCATTTTTTCTATAAGAAGTGGCCATGGAAAAGAATTTTAAAATGAATCTTTTTGAACCTTATTGCTTAGAGAATGAGATTTTTCATAATTTTTCAACTCCTAGAACACCACAACAAAATGGCGTTGTAGAAAGAAAAAATAAAACACTAATACAGATGACTAGAATTAGGCTCAATGAGTATTCATTGCCTAATTACTTTTAGGCTGAAGTCATTAATACTTCGTATTACATTGCAAATCGTGTTTTCGAAAGACTCATTCTCAATAAAACTTCTTATGAGCTTTGGAATGGTAAAAAGCCTAAATTGTCATACCTAAGACTCTTTGAGTGCAAGTGCTACATCTTAAATACCAAGTATAATCTTGAAATTTTTAATTCAAAGACAAATAAAGGTATTTTCCTAGGATATTTGACCTCTAGCAAAGCATATAGAGTTTTCAATAAAAGTACTATGGTTGTTGAAGAGTCTATGAATATTGTGTTTGATGAATCTAGTCAACTTAATCTTGGAAGAAGTTCTATTGTCGATAATCTTATAGGTGACTTTGAAAAATTGGAGTTGGAGTCAACCTTAAGAGAGATGGCTAAAGATCATGATGAAGGCAAGTCATCAAGAGAAGAAAAGGAACCTCAACATCCACAAGTAGAAACCTCAAATCAAGATCTTCCCAAGGATTGGAGATTTTCTAAACATCACCCAAAGGATTTAATCATTGGTGATACATCTAAGGGTATAAGTACTAGATCCCAACTCAATTCTTTTAATAATAATCTTGCATTTTTTTTCTCAATTTGAGCCAAAATCTATTGATGACACTCTTGATGATGAAAGTTGGATGATTACTATGCAAGAGAAACTCAACCACTTTGAGAGAAACAATGTATAAGAACTTGTTCCTAGGCCTAAAGAACACCCTGTTGTAGAATGCAAGTTGGTGTTTAAGAATAAGTTAGATGAGTAAAGTTTTATTAACAGAAACAAATCTAGATTGGTTGCAAAAGGGTACAACTAAGAGGAAGGTATTGATTATGATGAAACTTCTATTCCTGTAACAAGATTAGAGGTAATTAGGATTCTTTTAGCATATGCATGTCACGTGAATTTAAAACTTTTTCAAATGGATGTTAAAAATGTATTTTTAAATGGTCTCATTGAGGAGAAAATTTATGTTGAACAACCTCCTGATTTTGAATCTCATATTTTTCCAAAACATGTTTTTAAGTTGAATAGAACCTTGTATGGTTTGAAACAAGCTCCAAGAGCTTGGTACAAAATGCTTAGTTCATTTCTTTTGCAAAATGACTTTGAAAAAGGAAAAGTTGATACAACTTTATTTGTTAAAAGGCACAATCTAGACACACTCATTATACAAATATATGTTATGATATTATATTTGGTGCTACTATTGAATCTCTTTGTAAGGATTTTGCTAAGTGTATGATTAAGGAATTTGAGATGAGCATGATAAGAACCAAGCCAAGTACGCAAAGGATATACTTAAGAAATTTAGCATGGAAGGATGCAAAATAGCAAAGACACCAATGAGTGCCACCATCAAACTAGACAAAGATGAATTGGTAAGTCAATTAATGAGAAGAGATATAGATGTATGATTGGTTCTCTACTTTATCTTACTGCTTTTAGACCTAATATCATGTTTAGTGCATGCATGTGTGCTAGATTTCAATTTTACGCTAAAGAATCGCATCTTAATGTTGTCAAAAGGATTCTTAAATATTTACTTGGCTCATTGTATATAGGTTTATGGTATCCTAGAAATTCATCCTTTAGCCTTATAAGATATTCGGATGCGGATTATGTCGGTAGCTCGCTAGATAGAAAAACCACTTTGGAACTTATCAATTCATATGAGAATGCTTAGGGTCTTGGTTTAGTAAGAAGCAAGTTTCGACTGTCTTATCCACCGCCGATACAAAATATGTGGCTACGGGTAGTTGTTGCACCCAAGTTCTTAGGATGAAACAACAATTAAAGGATTATGACAAAGTTGTTGATCACATTCCCATCAAATGTGACAACACTAGTGCAATAAATCTTTTAAAGAATCTCATCTAATACTTTAGGAGCAAACACATTGATATTAGGCATCATTTTCTTAAAGATCATGTCCAAAATGGTGATGTGTTGTTAGAGTTTACTGACACTAATCATTAACTTGTGGATGTTTTCACTAAACCTCTCAATGAAAAAATGATGAACTTCATTAAGAAAGAGCTGAGAATGTTTGTGGTAGCTCCCTAGAGTAAAAATTAGATCTTTTAGAATGTTCTTTGTTTGGTGTATTGTTTTGAACGATTGATTGTTATATTTGATACATGTGGACTACACTTCTTTGGATGTTTTAATTCTTTAATGCAAATGTACTTCTTTATGCCAATTTGTATGAATTAAGCATTAATATATTAAGTGGATCACAAATTAGTAAGTCAAATCTTATCTCTTCATGATTTCTTTTCTTGCCTCATAATTAGCGATTGCTACTTTTTTTTTCTGTCACAATTTACAGGTACTTGTTAATACTTATATCACCCATCATTTCACGATCGCTATTTCTATTCTCCACCGTGAATTTTTTCAAAATTCAAAGTTTTTATCATTGACTCTTTTGATTTTTGAGGAATTTTTGTCTGTTACTCAGATTTTTTATAATTAGTGGTTGCGACTTGCAATTCGCAGTTGTGAATTAGAGTAACTGCCAAACATTAACTGATTTGACTGCCAACTGATGGCACACCCTCATTAATTACATATTTGACCCTTTGTTACCATTTTTGCACCTATTCTTTGCCTATTTAAACCCTTGTAACAGTATTCTAACCCACATTTACACAATCTCTTCATTTTTCTTCATTCTCACACCTCAAACTTCTTCCAATATTCTATAATCTCTAATGGCTCTTAAGAAGCTTTCCAGAGCAAAGAATGGGAAAGGCATAGCCCAACCTCTGGTCCTCCTTTCCTTCACTTGATGAAAGGGATCACCAAAGAAGAAAAGGACTACTATAAAGCCAATTCTTTCAAAATCATCCAACCTAATAAGTTTCTCTCAACCTTTCTTTTTAAATCCATTGGAATCAAGGATGAAATCCATGCCCACCTTTCCAATCTAGGTTGGAATGAGTTTATCTTCAGAGACGAACCCGACTATGAAGAAATTGTTTGGGAATTCATGTGCACGATCACTTTGAGCCGTAGAGCCGACTCTAAAGCAAGTCAATATGGGTTGATTTTTAGGGCTTTTAGGGATCCTTTCTTTATTACGTTTGAGCAACTTTCCAACCTTTTTAATCTTCAAGTGGGAGGAGATATTCCTTTCATCATCTTTGCACTTGATATTATTTACTCAAAATTTTTGTCCGAGATATCTATTGAAACCAAACATGACCTAAAAACTTCCTTAGCCAAATATATTCAGACCCTACCCAATTTTCTTTTTCATCGTATCATCACCTTCTCTATCAATGCAAGAGGTGATGGTAACAAAAAGGTCTCTCAAAAGAACTTAGCCTTTCTTTTATGTTTAACCAAGAACAAACCTATCTGAATTGACTGATATTTTGTAGATCAGTTGATTCACATGAGTACTAAGCCGAAAAGCCAATTTCTTCTACCCTTTCATGTCACCACAATTTATCGATATATAGGAGCACTTAATGAGAAAAATGAGAAATTCCTCACAAAGAAGTACTTGCCATCCCACAACTTTCTTGACTTGCCCTACCTAATAAATGCCAATGCCATACATCCTGATTCCTATACATACACCTTAGGTTCATTTGGGGCTAAGAAGTTAGAAACTTCTCAATTCTCAAAGAGGAAAAGGCTTATCATAGAAAAAGGTGCTCAATCAATTCCACTTCCCCAGCCTAAGCCTAAAACCAAATCCTCTGCAATCTCTCTCTCCTCAATCAACAAGAAACTGAATAAAGTTATGAGGATGATCAAAAGGAGATTTCTTATGCTTTCCCACCTACATAGTGATTTGATAGATCTTCAAGAGAATATGGGTGCTACTCCTTGCCACCTCATTGATTTTGAGGATTGGGAGGACACTCCTCAAGGAAAATATGACCAAGAAGTAGAGAAAGGGGATGAAGCTCAAGAAGGAGGTACAAATGAAGAAATTGTTGACTTCGGAGATGATGATAACTCTTAAATCTTTTATTTTTTTTCTTCTGCTTACAATATTTTTTTTCTTTTCTTTTGTTTCCTTTATTTTCTTTGTAAGTATGTGATCTCATAGTTTTTCTATGAATAAAAGAGTTTGAAATTTTTGTTTCATATACTTATTTATCATGTGTGATTGCTCTATCATTGTTTCATATGCTTGTTTATCATGTGTGATTGTTCTATCTCAATTTATGCTTCATATGTTTGTCACTTATGCAATTTTACATAAATTTTCAAATTTTACTTTCTTTTTTATCTTATCAAAATGGGAGAGAAATAAAAGTAAAAGAATTTGCATGACATATTATCAAAGGAAGTATAAGTTGAGGCAGAGTAATGAGAGCAATCTAACGCAAAATATAAATCTTTGATAAACTTATTTGATTGACAAGTATTCTGTTAAAAATGTTCACCATCTCAACTTCACACTCATGCAATTCCTTTTCTTCAAGCAAAATCAATCCAAATTGTCAAAATCAAAAAGTAGGAGATTGTTGGACTAGGTTGGTCAAACCTAAGTCAAATGCCTCTTTTGATCTTGACAATGATGATTGATAGGTATTAACATCTTATTTAAGTGTTGTTTTTGCAGTTTTTAAGCTAGATTTGTATTGAAAGTTGAATGAAAGTCTAAATCTCTAGTATTAAGTAAGACATCCAAATTCACGGTCAAGAACTTCTAAATTGCAACCGCAACCTTGCAATAAGGATGGATGAACTTGGACCAGATGAATTTGCAGAGCAAATCGCAGCCGCAATCCAACAAAGAAAGACTTAAATGTCATACAGAAAGATCCACGGTTGATTTTTCAGCTTTTGAATTTCAATTGCCTTCCTTCTGATCTGCTTAGTTTGGGCTCTTTAATCGACTAATCTTATTACCTCATTATGTTTCTCCTCAATCTGTACTTGAAGTAATATGTAGTGGTGATAATGCTTTTAGAGGAAAAAGACAATGAAAAACTGTGCTCATGCAAATAAATGGTTTAAAGAGTCAGAAATCCACTATCACTCCACCTTCAAAGAAATCTTAGTAGTAAAAATGGAATAAAAAATTTCAATTTCATCTGATTGGACATCAATTTATAATCCTTATGGATTGTTCATCTTTCCCAAAAATGTTATAGTTCAAGGGAAAAAATGTGTCACATTCTCAGTTGCTGAGGTGAAAAGATTGGTTCAGCAAATACAGTTTCCATGTCAGGCATATAAAAGGAGATGTGAACATTATTCCAGATTTCTTATCTAGACCATAATCAATCTTCTTGATTCACAAAGAAAAAATAATTCCTTTGATCTTGATAGTTTCATCCTCTTCATCGTCAATACCACCACAGCCATATCTGAAAACAAGAATTCCTCCTGAAATTCAACTACCTATAACCTATTCAAAGATAATAAAGATCATGATGGAATAATTATTTGTCTACCAGTCCCTTCTCCTGAAGACATACGGTCCAATTTTCATGAATATTCTTGGGTTTCACCCAGCTTATCCTTTACTGAAGGTTTACACCTTCTTAGACTTCTTTATAGCTAATAAGGAGTCTTGGAATTGGCCTGAAGAACTATTAACTTTCCTATGGTACTTCTGTCACTTATACACCACAATTGTCAAAATAAGTCCATATCATTTTTTGTCCTACCTAATAGAGGTTCAAAGTGGATCAAGGAAAAATCCTCATATGATCACTTTCCTAGAATGGTTATAGCCTTTGAATAAATGGGTTGATTCTGCTAAGGCCATATATCAGTACTGTAAACCTCAAACAACCTTCCATAAAAAGAATAGTTTATACTCTTCATAGGCCCTATCTAGTTGGACCTGCAAAAACCACACCAAGGCCCATGGTCTGTTTTCATATCTATAAGGATAACCAATTTTCATTACTGATGCCCTAAACAATCATGAACAATTCAAGGACTTCCAAAGATTCATGTGTAGCCAAAACAAAACGATTCCCAAAGAGATATTGTCCTTCCTAACAGAAGATGTTCTTTAAGATACTCTTGCAACTGGTTACTACCAAAGCCTTTTAAACGACAACAACACATGGGGTGAGTTGTCAAAATAATGCCTCCAAAATGATATGACAGAAAGCGATTTTATCCCTGAGCCAGATTCCCAATATCCATATGAGTTGTATGACTGCTAATTGAAACACAAGTAATGGATCACGAGGCAAGCAAAAAGAAATCTGTTGATAATGATGACTCAAACTACAAAAATATGAATCTGTCCCCATCTCATGAACCTATCAACAAACAAAATATAAAGTAAAGATAGTGCAGTGTGTTATAAAAAGAATTAGAATATTTGTAGTGTGTGTGATCTGTAAAATTTTAATTATTGTACTGTAAGTCTTTACAAGTTGGATATGTCCAACCTTTGTCTTCTCTCCCCTCCTATATAAAGGGGAGTCAGTTTGTATCCAAGGCAGAAACTGCCTTTGTTTAATAAACTATGAGTTTCTAAAACCTCTCTCGCTTATAGCCAACATGATTACTATTATTCTTCTTCTACCATCTTAAGAAGAAAAATAGTTCTGGTATTAATTTTACATGTATAGAGTACTAAGAGGGTAGTGGCGCTATTGGAAGACTTGTTAGTCAGTTGTTGCTACCATATAAATAACTATACTCTATGCATGTGTAATATTGGTATCAAAGCCTTGTGTTCGTTCATTTTGCGGGAGGTAAATAGTATGTATGATTGAAGGCTAGAGGCACCCTGCCCATCATGGAAACACCACTTACTGTTACTACTCCTTCCACAGATACTTCCTTTTCCTCACAAACCACCCCCACAGTACCATTAATACTTACTATTCCTCCATCACCTAGCTTTAGACGATCTTCTTCTTCTAAGATAGACTACTTATATGAGCTTAGTTATATTCTCGATAATCAAAAAGTATAAGACACCAACATCCCTGTCCTTAACCCTTATGATGCCTTTCAAAAGAATAAAACTTATAGGCCCATTCAATCAGAACTTTGATTAGAAAATCTCCTACAGCTACTAAGGAGTATGTCCAGTCTTTTAGTTTTGATCAATGTTCTATCCAAGCCACAAGAGAAGAATAATTCATTTGTTTAGAAATTCCTCTAGAGTTCATACAACAATGGTTAAGTCAAGATTATACCCATATCCATTTTGGAGCAATAAAGTTAGTTGTAAGTTATCATAAGAGGAAAGGTTTGGCTATTTTTGCTAGGATTGCTTTACTGGATAACAGGTACCTAGAGTACCATCATGCTATCATAGGGACCATAAAAACGTCTCTAAATATTGGATATATGTTCACTTTCTATCTTAATTTCAATTTGTCTCTAAGGGATCCTCATGTTCTAAGTGTGTTAAAGGTTGTAATACAAATCCCTGATGCTCCTTAAGTCGCTACAGCTACGACGACTACTCTCCATTACTAGTGATCTATAGGATTCAGAACCATGACATAGATCTTTCCCTTCCTTATGAGAATGATGTGTTGCTGATCGTGGGATACACACAAAATGCTCCCACTTACATTCATATCTCAATACAGATCATAAGAAGTGAACTTCTCCAGCTACTCTTAGAAAAATGGGTCACCAGCTATGAAAAGATGTATGAGAATACTCAGCCAATCTAGTCTACTGAGCTGATTTACTACAAAAGAGCTGATGGGACAGTAGAAATGAGGTTTGAAAGATCATCCTCTTCATCAATTTGTTCAACAGTCTTTTCAACACAGTTCATGATGACCCCATATGAACCAGGAGTTGGCATGCCAATAGTCCACTTCATGACTGATGGAATCCCAGTATAGCCCTTTGAAAGGGGTGGACATTATTTCTTTAACGAGTGTAAGTGCGTAGACTATCTGTATGACTGAGAAGATATTAATGACCAGTCAAAGAAAGCAAAGAAAAAAAAGGATGCCCTGAAAAAATTCTAAGGAGAATATTTGAAGATGGAGACCTATCTATTGGCCTGTTGGGACAACTATTAGGAAGATACGATTACCTTGTCAAATATGGTCCAAATCCAATAACAAACCAACCATCACCAGACACCGCACACCTCCTTAGCCTAAAATAAACCTTCAACCTAAAGAACCACTACCCTATTACAAACAACCTCTTAAGTGGATAAAGAAGGAGTCAAGTCCCTTTTTCCCTATTCAACCAACCACCTATACCCAACCATTGCCATAAATATGTATGTATTCAACACCTTTCTCAAATGATGACTTCTCACCTTTACCAGACTGTACCAACCTAAATACCCAAATTAAGACCATGGCAAACATAAAAAAAATCCAATAGGAACATACTCAAAAGGTCAACCCTTGAGTGTTATTCCAGCAGAAGCTATCCTAAATTGGCAGTTAAACAATGCTCAAATTCAAAATAGGATTCTTAAGAATATAGAATCCAAGGTAGACCAAGTCTCATTACGAGTCTAGCAAATTGGCCACAAACTTGCATATCACTAAAAAGATGTGGATGAGTTGATGATTAGACTTTAAGTACAGATTAAGGAGAAACATAATGAGGTAATGAGACTAGTCGATTAAAGAGCCCAAACTGAGGAGGTCAAAAAGAAGGCAACTGAAATTCAAAAACTGAAAAATCAGTTAGAAAGGATTGAGAAGGACTTTAAGGCTTCATAACAAATCTTGCCAAAACACACTCTCCATGATCCCTTTAAAGTACCTATGTCACCATCTTATGCCTTAAAACCTCTTATAATCCATACCCCAACTCCTGCAGACCTTGAACAACTTGAGACTTTACTAATCTATTTCACAAAAAATTAAGATAAGGAAAGTTTCCATTAAATCCTAAACCAAAATAACCCAAGACACTTCCATGCACACAATACTCATCAATTGAGTCAGTTGAAAAACCTTTGCCTAAACAGGATAAACCACCAAAGGCTCAAATGATTAATCCTATTATTTCCTACCTAGAAAAAGCTACCACCTTTATCCCATCTTTCTCAATGGTGAAGTTTTCGATGGAAGAATTCTTTTCTCAGTCCTTTAAACCAGACTCTCCCAGAGAAGAAGATGAGTCAACAAAAGAAGAAGAAGAAGAAGAGAAAGTTCCCATACAATTCATGGCTAGGCCACAAATAGGAGAATCCATTACCAATCCTCCTTATATTGTTGATCCTCCAGATGATATGGACACTTCTTGTCCTGCTCCAGAAAGGCCTCCTTTATACAGCAGTGAAGGGCCTTGGTTCTTTCCAGATAACATTAGTCCAGAATTTTACAAAGACAAGTTCTAAGAGTTTAGGGCTTGAATTGACTCTTAGATGAAAAAACTAGGAGTTGTCCTGAGAGTTGTCTTGGAAGAATTTCTAACGAGAGTAACAGGGAGGATGCAAGATTGGTACATGATATATGACGAGTATTCAAAACTAAGGCTACTACAAAGTCCTAGTGCGTCAGAATTCTTAGAGATGCTTTATAGTGAGTTCATTGGGAAGCCTTAGGATTTTGCTAATATTACTAGAAAAGAATTCTTTAATATGAAATGTTGTTCTTTATTAAAGAAGGATTCAGATCTCCATTATTAAAGGATGTCAAAAAGATATCATCAATTAGGAGGCTGGCCCAATCCTGATCTCATGCAAGCATTCATATACTCACTTTCAAAATTATTAGCATCATCCATGCACCAGATTATTAGACAAAGAGAGTGGTTTATCAATAACTTATCCTTCAAAGAAATATACTAACTAATGATTCAAGGACTTAAAAATCTTTGTGATCAAAGGAAGCTCATCCATCAGATGCTAGATAGACAAAAGAACCCCTTACTCAAGAAGTCGTATAAAAGATCAGACCTACTTATCAAGTGTAGTGGAGATGAAAAGAGTTGCTATTATCCTTCAAAGAAGAAAAAACACTATTTTAAGACAAAAAGGTCTAAGGGATCGTCTCCAAAGAAGAAATAAAGATTTTTCAAGAAGAAAAAATACAGAGGCAAAAGAAAGATAGACAAATGCTATTTATGTTGAAAAAAATGACATTTTGCAAAAAATTGTCCTAACAAGTCTAGGCAAACGACTAAGATGATTGAGCATATCCAAATTTCTATAGTAGTAGACTTGGAAGATGCTAACATTAAATCCTTATTCTCCATTGAAGAGGAAGCCTCAACATAAACAATCTTTGCAATACAAGATTATTCATCCTCTGATGAAGAATTCGACTATGGCAGACACATTTAATCAATGCCTCACTACAATATAATGATTCCATATTCAAGCTATCCCATGGAGATCTCAGACCAACTAGAGTTTGAAGAAATGCATCCAATACCCTTGGCCTTTATTCACATCCTGCTAGAGAAATTCTCAAAACTATTAAGGTAGTGGCCTTCATTGATACAGGAGCACATCTCTCCATGCTTAATCTAAGAGTACTTCCTTCAAAATATTGGAAGCCTTATAAGAAGTACTTCAAGGTTGCCAATGGAGAAATCTTTCATACAAGCCTACTAACTGCAAAGCCCATAACTATTCAGTTATGTCCCAATTGTAAAATTCACACAAAACTACTTGAGTCATCATTGTCAGACAAAGATCTTGTAGTTGGGTTCAATTTGTACTGGAAACTGTCAAAACTAAGGGTCTTACCTAAAGGCCTTAAGTTCAAAAACTACTTCCAGCCTTATACCAAAATTAATTTCTTATTCCTAGCCCAAACACTTTCGGCCCAAATCTCCATTGCCTTTTCTAATATACACCAAGACCTTCAAACACATTGTTGTGTTGAAACCCATAAAGAGTTTCTAGCCAAACATTCGAAACCTTTGTGGATTAACCTTGATTTCTTCATTAGCCTCCCCTTCAAACTAGATGAAGACATTAACTAAACAAAGGCAACCCATCTAGAAATAAGTCCTGAAGACTTGAGCTTAACCTATAAAAAATGTTCCCAGTTACTGGCCCAAAAGATAATTGAACCCACCAATTCTGATTGGGTCTGTCAACCATTTTATGTCAACAAGAGATCTGAATACATTCGGAGAGAAAAGAGGCATGTTATTTATTACCAACCCTTAAACCATTTTCTGAAAGACGATAAATTTCCTCTCCTCAAAATTTCTTCATTGTTTGTCCATCTTTCCAAGGAAGATACTTCTCTAAGTTTGACCTTAAAGCAAGATTCTGGCAGTTAGGAATCAAACATAAGGATCATCCAAATACAACTTTTTGCATTCCCAATAGGCACTATCAGTGGACTATGATGCCATTCGGACTCATGGTGGCCCCATCATTTTTCCAAAAGGCAATGATCAAGTTCTATGAGTTTGTCCTTCATAGTACCCTAATTTACATCAATGATGTGCTAATCTTTTCAAAGGACAAAGATTCCCACCAAGCAGTGTTGTCATAGTTTATGGAATTGATAAAAAGCTTCAGTGTCATGTTGTCACCCACAAAAATATAAGTGGCTAAGGAGGAAGTGGAGTTTCTTAGAATGTCATTCAAAAATTACCAGTACAAACTTGGACCACTGAGTTGCTAAAGTTCCCAGACAAAGACCTCACACAGAAATAGGTACAACAATTCTTGAGAATTGCAAATTATATGAGAGACTTTATCCATCATTTCACCAAGAAAGCAAATCTACTATGACAAATGTTAAAAAAGAATATTCACAGTGGAATTTCAGTAAGACAGAAGTGGTCAAAAGATTGAAAGGAGAGATGCAGTACTTCTTGAGTCGCTACCGTGAATTTTCTACATGAATGTAGGGAACTTAGTCTACAACCATAACATGTCAAGTGTCTAAGATAACCGTTGAAATATCAAAATTCGCGAGGGCAAAAAACTTATCACTACTGCGACCCACAAGAGTGATCTCTCCTTACTAAACAGAAGGATTCGCGATCTCTATCATGTCCAAAAAAGATCTCAATCACGACCGCTACTTTTGGTTAGTTAGTCAAACACAACGACTATATTTCTTAGAACACCAATAGCAGCATGCTACGTGGACTACTCATTAGACAAAAAATAAGGTTCTCTACCGTGATTTCGATCTTCCTAGTGCAAATTGAAAATTCACAATCGCAAAATGTCAGTCAGAACTACAAATTCAGTCTAACAGGCATTTAATGCAAAATCTGTCTACCTTCCCTTAAAGATTTAAGCATAGTTTGTTAGTAATGTTTCTTTGGTGATTATTGCCTATAAATACTCCACCAAACAAACATGAATGAAACAAAATTTCATTAATTGTAATCACACTCTTGCAAATTTACTTCACAACTTCTTATTCTTTGTTTGTGAGTTATTGTTGTTGGGTGTAAGCATTAAACACCATTATTTTTGGGTTTGAGAGTTAGCCTAGCTATCAAAACTCTTTGTAATAGGTTAATATGTGAGCCTTTGTAAAACACTTGAGTGAGGTTTTTGTGTGAGCCTTGGAACAAGGTTATGTGTGAGCCATCACAACACATTGTACAAGTTTGGCGTAATCTTAGAAATAACACTTTGAGTTGAGTGAAACACCCAATTGTGAAGAATTGAAGAGTGGACATAGGGTTTGTTAACACCCTACACTATAAATACTGTGTGTTCTTTCTTTCTACTTTTCTTCCAATTTCTAAACACTTCATCTTCCTTCCAAATATTTTAGATTCCCACCAATTCAACCCTCCTTTTTGGTGCTCAAAGGGCCAACACATTACATAAAAAATAAAGAAAAAAGAGGAAAATCAAAATTTCAAATTCACTTTTATCGTGTGATTCATATTTTTTTCACATAATCTATCACAATTTTTGTCTTATTTTCAATAGGTAGCTTGTTATATCTTTTATTCTTTTTTTAATATTAATTTTTACACATTGACATGTCATTGAATCCCTCTCAAGTTCCACATGACTTGAAGTCATTCTAGAAAACACCTAAAATAGAATACTTTGGTATCACAGGCTAAGCACGATCCTCGAGTCGTGTTTTGAAGAACAGTGAAATGAAATTGAATTTGTCAGGATTTAGAAATTGAATAAAAAAGTTAGACAATTTAGATTGAACTAGTTATAAAATTAGTTTTATTATTCAATTTTAATTAATTTAATATAATTTAGTTTTTAATTTCAAGTTGAAAAAGTCGAATTTAAATTCAAACATTTTAATTACTAGTGAAATAGTTCCATGCAATGCTATTGTTTATATTTGTTTAAGAATTTTTTATTTTATATCATTTACTTTATTGATGTATAAAATTTGACCATATTATTATCGAAAAATCTTGAAATAAATTACATGCATTATAAAATAGAAATTGCTATAACTACAAAATATAAGGAACATGGCCATATTTAAAAACATTAAATTCTTATATTATGGAGAAGAAAATATTTATGAAGATATTTTATTTATAATTTTTTTATAGAAAAATAACATGAAATATATAAAAGCAGTTGCCACCAAGTTATTCTGTTAATACTCTCTCTCTCTCTCTCTCTCTCTTTATATATATATAATTGAATATACCTAACAAGCGCAGTAGTTATCTAGTAAAAAAAAAATACTAAAACTATAATTAACCTTTGATTATTTGAATGATCGAATTTAAAAAAGTAATTTAAACTATGAAAGTTTAAAGACTAAAGAAAAATAAATACAAGGAAAATAATAAATAATTAAAATTGCAATAATCAAATTAAAAAGTTAAAATTATTGGTCCACCTAACCATTCCAATGAATTTCAATTAATTAAATTCAACCAAGATAATTTATTATTTTCATAAACTAAGATTTTTCTTAAAATTGCTTAGTATCTCCTCCTGAGATATATTAACTTTACTTCTATCAAATAACTCTTAAATCCCTCTATAAAGTTCTCAAGAAGAACAATGCATTAATCTTTGTGAAAAACCTATAAAACCAGATGAATAATACACACACACTCCCTTATATATAATTTAATTCGCACCATAAATTATTTGATCAATTATGTAAATTTGTTTCTCTATTCATTCACATAAAATAAATCAATCAATAAGTGGTCAAACTCTCAATAGCATTAAGCACAATAATTTATGCATAATAGACTCATGATTAAATAAAATAAAAATAAAACATTAATGTGTTAAGGCTTTCCATAGCCTTAACTACAAGAAAGTTAGCTCATGGATAAGAAAAAAACTATAAAGAAGAAGAACAAGAAGAGGTAAAATGATGAGTTCACAAAAGAAGAGAAGAATGTCTTTAATTGAGGGTGGTTGTCCTCCCTCTTTGCTTTTCACGTTTTTCCTCCCTACTCCTTCAAGAGAGAAGACTTTTATTTATATCACAAAAAATCATCTCAAAAATCTGCCAAAAATCTCTAGAAAAATATGATAGGATCTCTTATAAAAATCATGTTGAAAAATTACCTCCTTCTTCTTCTAAATTCATCAGTCTCGGATTGGCTAGCCATGCCCATACTTCGCTACAACAAACCTTTTGCTGCAAACTACACTTCACATTTTTTTACCTAGAATTGAAGAATCTTACAAATTAATGTACAATCTCTTTTTTTCAACCCTAATGTACATGAAATATTAAATTCATTTTTCTTGAATATAAAATTCAATTAAAATTGAAAATTAAGCACAAAATAAAAGAAAAATTCACCACAATTAAGTGTACACTTTTATGTTTTATCAAATCCCTGCACTTAAGAAAATGCTTGTCCTCAAGTATACCTAACTCAAACTCAACAACCCGTCCATTTCTTCATCCCTTACTCTTTTAATTTGTCATCAAATAATCCTGAATTGCCAATTCACAATGAACTTGAGTCAAATCACAATCCAAAAAAACAAGCATTTCATAAATGAACTATTTAAAACAAAGATAAACACTTCTTTACCTTATTGACTTCTTTAAAATCAAATGTAACAAGATTCAAATACCATCTCAATGGTTTCACTCAATACGCTCAAAGTATTTAGCGTATCAATCAATTCTCAAGTCAAAACAAAGGATGATATTACTATAAGTTTGTCCATATATCAAATAAATTAATTCAATTGACATGAACTCTATCCTTTTTGAATTACTCTTTCAATTAATTTTCTTTGCACATCACAAATAAAGCAATCAAAACATTTTTCTTTTTCTTTTTTATTTCCTAAATTATTTTTTAGCCTTTTCATTTGAAAGCAAACATTGGTGATGAATGTCCCTGGTTACACAACATAAAACGTATTTAGAATGTTTTAGCATACTCATAAATTGACAATTGTTTGATGTGAAGATAAACAATTATAATGAATATCCTTGGTTACTAAACACTAACATAGAGGAGTAGAATTTGACTTTTTTTCCTTTTTTCTTTTCACAATTTGCTCAAAAAGTGATTCTTCATTCTCATGCCAGCACAAGTAAAATCCTTTGATAAAAGAGTAAAGGAAAATTAAAAAAGTTTAAGGTAAAATTAAAATGGTGCAAACAAAGAAAAGGTTAAGACTTAACTTACTTTCGTAAGAGAATAACATGACAAGTAGGCTTTTGATGTCCTTAAAGGTGCTAACCCAGATACCCTTTCTACTTTTTAACACAAAAACTCATTAATATAGTCTTACAACGCATAACAACGCAAGTTCTAGCATATGCAACCCAAGTTTAACAACATTCAATATAAACGTAATAGAGCAACAATAGATAAAATCCTCATAGGCTCAAAAGCTCACAATTTAAGGTTCACTTGTGTTGAATCTTGCACGTTATTTATTGAAATTAATTATCAAAGCAAAGAACAACCCAATTAAGTAAAAGAAATTCACTTAATCATGCCTGCATCTTTTCTAGCAATATTTTCCCAAGCACAAAGTTCATGTAACTAAAATCATTCAAAAACCAACATAAAAGAGCCTAAATTTTGTAAATAAAATACTATCAAATGCCTAAGGCAAAGAATGCAACCTAAACATGCAAGGCCCGCCCACAATTAAAAAATACGTTGTCCCCAATGTAATAGAAAGAAAGAAAAAAGAAAATAAACTAAAAAGAAAAAAATAAAAACTTTAAAAAGGAAATTAAGAAAAACTCCCTTGAAATTAGAGTAGAAGACTATGAAGATGGTGGAAACGATGGCTAAAATCCCACGAAGTCAAAGTAAGCTATAAAATTTTGTTTCATCTTATAAATGTTGTGCTCCAACCGCTGAAGGTGAGCATCAATGTTAGGTAAACGAGGTGTAGTGAATGTGGATAAGTGATCGTTTAAACTAATCTTATCTTCCATAATGGTAGTGTCGGAGTGCTTTTGGTGGTGTACCAATGGTGAAATTGAAGGACCTGGAGCTATAAAATTAAAAACACCATTTCACTTTGTAACAACCCCCATTTATTCCAAACAAACTAAGTCCAAGGGCTCCATTGCACATGCCACATGCATATCAATAGAATCAATACCAAACAACTTCAAATTTAGAGCAAGATGAGTAATATAGGATCTAAGAATTAATGGTCTATTTTTTGTGGCAATTGTCCGAAATTGGGTTGCTAACTAAGAACCCAAATTAACCTTGCCCTTGTTTAACATGCACCACATAATATAGAACTCAAATTTGCTAGGAATTCCAAAACTAACCCTTTAACCCAAAAAATTAAATGCGAGAGAACGCTATCTAAGAATTAGGTCACAAAGAAAGGAACTCTTCAATTGACTTGGGTCATAACTAATAGTATCCACAGAGAAATATAGCCATAGAGAAATTGGTCTAAACTCATCACTAAAATCACAACTAGAGTTATGATATGTAGTGGTTTATGTAGATGTTTCATCAACAAACCTAAGAACAATATTAAATTTAGTAATGGACATAGTAAATTATTTCTTTAACAAATGAAATTTAACAATTTTAGTTGTTTATAGAGTGAGAATAGGGGTGGAGTAACATGGAAAGTGGCATAAAACTCCTTTGTCAATTCAATGTACGTAGGGCATTGCACTTGAAAGTCAGTTTGCCAACCAATATTTGCACTCAATTTGTCAATTTGTTCTTCAACTGACAAAGATTCAAAAGTGGGGTAGTGAACATACTTACAAGGAATAATTTTGCAGGTGTAACATTGCTCAAACCTATGCTAGACTTCTTTATTTTTGAACTCGAAATTTCCACCAAGCATCAAGATTAATGGAGTAGAACAGATTTACCTTTTTTGATTCGGGAACATTGGCATAGAGGAGCCCCTACGATTGGTATTTTACTTCGTTTGATAATTTATTTTAGTCTCACTGGTAATGGAAAAATAAAAGATGGGGGTTTTGGTGATGGTAGAGCCAAATGGGTACTGCTGTTGAGTATGTGGTTGTTTTTTTTTTTTTAATAATAATAATAATAATGCAGAAATAAATAAATGAAAGATGGGGAGTGGGGACCTTATAGAGCCAGTGTTGTGGGTCGGTGGTCACAGGCCGACGTTGAGAGAGGAGATCAGCGCTGGCTTTGCAGAGAACACCAGGAAGGAAGGAGGGGCTGAGAAAGTGATGATGTCGGCTTGGATCTATGCAAATCGGGACTGCTGAAGATCGAGTGTGGTGGAGTTAGTGCAAGATGGCACTAACCTTGAAGAAAAGCCGAAAAAGGGGTGATGACGTGTGTGATCTAATGCAAATCTGGAGTAGCATGATAATGAAGAGCGAGATTGGCTGAACAGCGACTTGGTGGCTTGGTGGAAGAGGAAGTAGCACTAAGGAGGAAGGAGCAGGTCGCCTTGTTAAGATCTGAGAATAAGCAAATCGGGTCGGCGTGGTAGGCGGAGATATGGTGGAGCCAACGGTGGCTTATTTGACTAAAGAAGGGGAAAAAGGTGGTCGGCTACGGAGGTTCGCTGGAGAGATGAACACAAAAGAAAAGTAAAAAATAAAAATAAACCAAACTTAAAAAGAAACATAAAAGAATGCTAAGTAAAAAAATTTTGGCAGAAGATAGCTTGTGCACACTAACTTATTTTTGCAAAGAATCTGAGTACGCCTTATTCTGGTAAAAAATAAAATGAGACAAGATTTAAAGTGAAAAGTCGTAAGCACAACTTACACTGGCTAACAAATAAGACAAAAAATAAATAAAAAATTTAATGCTATATATTATAGGCATGAATCATGCAGACTAATGAATGTTGATATTTGCACAATAAATTGTGGGTACGCGTGACGTCCGATTTACTAACCATTCATAAAATAAGTGTATTAACTTATTCATAAAACATAAAATAAAATAAGTGCATTAACTTATTCATAAAACATAAAATACTAAAGTGACACAACATCATTAAAATTCTCTTATCAATTGTCTTATATTGTTATTTTTTTACACTATGTATCTTGTTTCACAATATAATAACTATTTATAATAAAATATACACGATTAAACAAACTTAAATACTAATTGACTGTATACTGACCCAACCTTTATTAGACTACCAGATATCAACTTCGAAATGTAAACTGGATGCAAACTTAGTCTATTCTTCCTGAAAGAAAATTTAATGCAAAAAAAAAAAAAAAGTGAGCTTACATACTCAATAAGTAAATGCATAATGATACTTCAATCTCAAATAACATAACAATATTTAAATATAAATAACTTATCAACATATCCATGCACAAAATAAAAAGTTTTTACTCTTAAATGTCACACAAACTATCAGATGTTATTATCACACAAGTTGTCATAAATTGTTGTCACATAGGATATAGATATCACTGCCATAAAAGCTTTCATATTTGGTCACCACATATGCTATAAATATTGTTACCACACGAGTTATAGATATCATTACCACACAGACTATTGAATGTTATTGTCACGCAAGTTATTATAGATTATTGCCACACATGCTATTGATATCATTGCCACACAGTTGTCGAATGCTATTGCCACACAGACTGTTATATATTATTGTCACACAGACTATAAATATCATTGCCACAAAGACTCTCAAAAGTTACTGCCACACAGACTATAGATATCATTGCCTCAGAGACTCTCAAAAGTTACTGCCACATAGGCTATAGATATCATTGTCACACAGACTCTCAAAGTTATTGCCACATAGGCTGTTATATATTATTGTCATACATACTATAAATATCATTGCCACACAGGCTTTAAATATCATTATCACATAGGTTGTCGAATGTTATTGTCACACAAACTTTCAAAAGTTACTGCCACACAGACTGTTATATATTATTGCCACACAAACTATAGATATCATTGTCACACAGACTATCGAATATTATTGGCATATAGGCTGTTATGTATCATTTCCACACAAGCTATGAATAATGTTACTTGCCAATAACATCAATTATTAGTCTTTCAACAAATCAACTATAAATCCAACAAAATTTCAACAATATAATGATTAATAACAACACCCATAACTTTGGTAGCTCATATCACCACATACCTCAATTCCAAAGTCATAATTTATCAATGTCATATGAAAATAAATAAAACAAGAGTATAACAATCTTTTCATCAATTTATTCCTCAATATCATCACATTGAACAACATTTCATTCCATTGAGTATATATTCATGGCATTTAAGCAATCACACGTATACTACCATTAGCTATTTACTTACCTCCTCCTTCAAGCTTATTGGGCCGTGGATGGTCCTGGATTATTCCCACTATTATCTTCAATTCCTCGAAGATCCATTTCAATACACCAAATCATTCCATGATGATAAAATAGAATTTCATCTTGTTATACAAATATGTTATAGTAAAATATCATAAACTTGATGGGTTGTTTCCATAATTTCTTTTAACTCACGAATCCAAATGACTGATTATTTTTTTCAATTAAACTAGACATATGGGTACCCATATCCAAAATTCAGTCTAAAGTTTACACTACATAATTTATGGTCAGTTTTATGAATTTGCCCTGTTTCATTATCATCATAGCCTGAGTAGGTCTTACATTATTAGATATATCTCAAATCTTACAAATCCAATCCCAAAAATGATTTACCAAAAGTTATAGAACATATAAAGGAACATTTTTCATGTTTTACTCATTGTCTAATTCAGTCTATAAAGTCACCAAAACAAATGACCAATCTCAGGGTGAGCAGATTTTCAATATGTTGACAATCAGTCATAATGAAGGGGAAATATCTCAACAACCATGTTAAATTTGGCAAACATATTTTACAGGAATGTAGATAATACATAAATATACAAATTTCAAGTTTTATGCATCACCAAATTCTAAATGTATGACCATCAAATTCTTGGAAAAACAAAATTAAAAAACTGATGAGGTTTCATCCGGGTACATGGTCAGTCAATCAATGAGCCATATCTCTTTCCACATAGAACATCAATCAAAACTATTTTACAAGTATTTAGAGGGGATATAACCCTAAAAATTTCATGTTTTGCACTGTCTAAATCAATACATAAAGTCATCAAAATATATGAAAATAGAAAGACTGAGGTGATTTCGGTTGGTTGTGAACCAGCCCTAATGAAGGAGCTATAACTCCTCACACACGCCAAATCAAGCAAAACTATTTCATATGCATTTATTTGGGGCATAAAGTTACAACTTTCATATTTTGAACTTTCCCTAATTCCTCTTCTAGTGTTATGAAATCGTGGGTACAAAATTCTGCTTTAACAATAAAAATCCAGCTCTTATTCTCTTGAATTTCAACTTCCATCCAAAAGTTGTACCTCAAATACTCCAAAATTCTCACTAACTATGCATGATTAACATGTCATGAGGGTTAATTTCATTTGATAAGAAGATAAATTAACTAACCTATTTTCCCATAACTAGAAAACCTTAGGCTTCCTTCTTAGGCAACTCACTCTTCTCCCTTTTCTTCTTCTTCTTCTTCTTCTTTCCTTTCTTTCTTTCTTATCTCTCTCTTTCTTTTGTTGTACCTCACGCCTAAGCTCTGTATTCTGATCCTAAAAGGTCAAAATTCCACTTATAAATCTATTGTAACAAGATAAAATCATGGTGTTGCATTCGTATTGGTTGGAAGTTCACTTTCCTCTTTTAATCCCTCTTTTTCACTCCTTAAGTACCTCCATCCATCTCCTAATCCCTATATGCTCCTTATAGATTAAAATAAGCTCTATAACACCATTATTTATGATACTATAACATGCAACACAACATAAGACAAATTTCCATGTAACTATACATATTTGTTCAAGTATCCCAAATGCAATGGTGCATGTGTCATCATCGTGCTTATCCAATTCATGTGTCTAAATAATCATTTATCGAATGCATATATTTAAATATAACATAATTAAAATACATATAATTTGGGTTTGAGGATTTTACAGTCTGTCGTATCAAAAAATCTTTTTTTATGACTTTTATTTTGAAAATTAATTTTAGAACATGCCCAAAAAATAAAAAATGCAATAAAAATAAAATAATTAAAAATGCAATGAAAATAAGAAAATTTTTCAAAAATAAAATAAAAAGCATGAAATTATAAAATTAATAATATTGAGTTGTCTCCCAATAAATGCTCTTTTAGAGTTATTAGCTTAACTTTATGCCCGATTTATTTTTATGGATTTTGTAATGAAATAGATGTTTCATAGTGGATGAGTTGCTCTCCTTTGACATAGTGCTTCAATCATTGTCTATTTCCCTTAAAAGTACCTCCATTACTATTGTATAGTTCAACTACATCTTGAGGAAACACCTTAGCTATAACAAATGGTCCACTCTATCTACTTTGTAATTTCCTTAGAAATAGTTTGGAATGAGAGTTAAAGAGAAGAACTTTATTGCCTTCATGGAAGTCTTTTCTTTGCAATGCATGCATCATATCATACCTTAGTTCTTTCTTTGTAAATTTAGGCATTCTTGTATGTGAAATTTCTCCATTCTTCAATTTATTGAGTTGGAATTTCCTTTTATCACCTGTTCGTTGGCAATGATCACAAGCACTTACATAAAAATAAATATATTTAAAGAGTGAAGATTAATAAAAATCACTTTGGTGAATTTTTGCAATTATTCTTAATGAACCATGATGACCTCCTGCTTCCTTATCATGGCAAAAATTGATCACACTTTGGATTTCATTCTCGAAAACACATCCTCTTACCATTCCATCTCTACAAATTTTGTAGAGGTAGGGTTCATTCCATAGGTAGTGTTTTACAATGGAGAAAAATTTCTTCTTTTGTTGATATGTGATGTGAGATGGCACCACTTTTTCTGCAAAAAAATTAGCAAAATCAACAACCCAAGGTTCATTTTGAGTGCTAACAACATAATTGCTCATCATGAAATTCATCATGCAATGGAAAATCATGCATATTCTTTACATAATTTTCATCAAGCTTAAAGCATGAGAGTCATGCTAGATCAATGGGTATTAGATACAATTCTGATTGGGCATAGTGCAAGTGGGTGATTGTTAGTTATGTGCCATAGACCAATGTTTGTAATGAATATTTTTAATAATGTTATGGTTGCAATTTTATTATATATATTTTTATATTTTTTTACAATTAAATTATAAATTACTTGAATAGTTAATTCTACCTAATGTCATCAAGTATATGACTTAATAGTAAAACCTTTAAGTGCAATGAATTTTATTCTAAATTGACCCTTCTTAGTCATTATTGGTAGGGTAATAATGAATGAAAACTAGTATATGTTTTATTGATGACTATATTTTACTAGTCTTTGCATATGTGATATTAAGTCAAACATATAGATACATATTTAAGAAGCATTATATTAGATTGACCCACAATGAGAAGACTACATAGATTAATAATCATAAGTGATTCTTGTGCAATAGTATTAGCTTAATCCTCAAACCTAAAAATCACTATAGATTCTAATATGATGAACTTTATGTTTTGATATAATCTAACATTATCTTTAATTGAATGATCATACAAACTAATACTAGACATGATTTAAATCATATAAAGGAATATGAGTGATTGAGAAAGAATTTGTCCCTTATATATTTTTATGAGAAATATATCTCTGAGCCCCTTAATAAGTTAGAATGAAAAGATTACATGGCAATGTGGTAATGAATTGATAAAGGTTGTCAATATCATTTTACATTAGTCTACTTGGAGATCAAGAAAGAATTGAACTATATAAGGATGAGATGATCCATGTCTTATGTTCAATTAAGATAAAATGTGACAAAACAATTCTAATACTATTTGTGAAATAGGTTAGGTCAGATTATTAACCTTCACGTAATTTAGATAGTCACAATGTCTTACTAAAGGCCACTTATGACTTAGGGGTCAAAAATAGGTTCTAAACCACTATCAATATTATGTGAACCTACAGGGTTGCACACATAGAATGGGCTCAAAATAAAATTGGGTTTTAACTACTCTTTCTATTTATAATTAAGATAATTATAGATATTATCTAAATTATTATATATTTATTTCGTTTTAAGGAGGTTAAAATGAAATAGGATATTATTTGTATCTTTTAAGATGTAGAGTTGGTATAAAATATCTTAACGTTTAAGATACACACACACACATATTTTAAGGTTTTCGGTATGATACTGTATTCACATTTTTCTTCAAAAACACACAAAAATGAGAGAGAGAAAAAAACTCTAATGCTAGCACACCAATGTTTTGGAAATAGCCTATTCGTGTGGATACCCGAAGAGGGCGATCATTCTTTGGTGAAGCCTTGATTTGACTTTATGCTTGAGATAAGGTGTTATTGGTGTAAACCCCCTATTAGCCTTCCAACAAATCTATCACTTTTTCATATAGATTAGTAAAATTCACATCCATTCCTTTTGATTTAATTGAATCACATGAATCATTAATGAGATTCTTTGTAAAAATGTTTTGTTTCTCACTGCGTTTATTTTATGAATCCCAAGACTTACTGCTATGAACTCTCAGATAGTTGATATGGATGGGTATGTGCAAGCCTATTTTGAGCATATTGAGTTTCCTCCTCCTCTCCCTTCACCGATGTATTGATCATCCCATCTTTCCTTTGGTTTCGTTATTTTTCTTTTATGACTTATTATTTTTGTTAGTATTTTTATAACTTTGTGGATGTTTGGTTTTGAACCTTGAACTCATCTTGTGTTGGCTATCACTTATGGAGAGCATTGTGCTCCCAATTTTTTACCTCTTATGATATGTGTCATTGTGGCATTTTGACAATGTGTTATTTTCTAGCTATATTTTAATGATTGGCATATTACTCTTATGGTCTCATGAATGCCTCTTTTGTAGCTATTTATGTTGTGCTTAAGAATCGCAAGATGTCATGATCATTCACCCTAACTTTGAAAAGGGAAGTCCATCTCCTTTGTTCTTTAATTTTTATTTTTTAATCATTAAGGATAATGATGCTTAAGTTTAGGGAGATTTTTTTTCGAGTTCTTCACTCTTGATTATATTTAGGTATAAGTTAGTTAAAAGTTTGCTTTTGTGT
This sequence comes from Omphalea diandra, assembly GCA_949677035.1. Classification (NCBI taxonomy): domain Eukaryota; kingdom Viridiplantae; phylum Streptophyta; class Magnoliopsida; order Malpighiales; family Euphorbiaceae; genus Omphalea; species Omphalea diandra. Next base: position 19,140 of record CATIWR010053232.1, on the reverse strand, counting down.
CTTCAAGTAATTCCTTTTGAGATCGATGATAAGTTATCATGTTTTTAAGGTTAGTTTTAATTCTTAGTTTTAAGGTGAAAAATCAATGAAGAAAATTTATAATCTTTGTTTGGAATTTCTTAAGTAAATTTCCATTGTGATAATGATTTGAGCTTAATAATAATTTTTTTATTCAAAATTGGTTGAACACATTAGAACTCTTTATGCACCCTTGGCAAATTAGGAATTTCTTTATAAAATGCTTCTTTTACACCACTTCAAGTTAGAGGAAATCTCTACAAATGTTAAAACTTGCTAAAACACCTTTCGAGTTGAAATCCAATAACTTGGCAATCTTAAGGAAGTGATTAAGACATCTTTGGTTTACAAATTATTCCCCATCCACACGTTTATCACATTATCCCTTGTTACCCCTTTTGAGCCATAATGAATACTCCTTAGAGAGTTTTAATAACCTTTTCTTTCTTTAACCCATAATTGTCATTATAACCATATAACCTAAATGATCTTTTACCTCCCCTATCAAGAGAATTAGTTAGAATATGGTTATATGGTAGTGCAAATCGTTTTTTATATGCATAATTATAAAGGCAAGCTAGTTGTAAAATTGTGAGCATAAAGTCTAAATCACGTTTAAGGGGCAAGTATGTGAAGTAAAAAAAAAAAAAAACAATGAAAGAGAAATAGCCACCATGGATAAGTATGAACGTATTTTTGAAAGTCTTGTAAGGAATGAACATGATAGATGCATTCATTAATTAGAATTACAATTTGCATTATTAATATAACTCATGTTTTGATATCATTCTCTTGTCTTTAGACTTGACTACTTTTTGATAGCCTTAATCCTAGCCTTACAACATAAGCCATTAAAGACCTTATGATTCTTAAGGTTGCTAGGTTCTACATTAATGGAGAAAGGTGAATTAGTTTTGCTTATGGTCATATGTGATTCCTAGGAATCGAGGAAGAATCTTGCTTAAGGTGAATATGAAAGAGAATCATAGTAGTGAATGAACTATGATGCCAAGTTACAGACACACTCTTTTATGTTTGATTAATTGCGAATTGGATATGATTTGGTTTAGAACTTGCTAAAATCTTGAGTGAAATTGCTTGAGAAAGGAAAAACATGATTATAATTGAGATAAATCTTCTATTTGAAACTTTGATACTCAATTCTAACCGTGAGAGATGGTGATTTGTATGTTGGTAAATAAAATGATTGCTTGAAGATAAGTAATAATTCAAGTTTAGGGGAATTTGTTTTATGGATTAACTTTCATATTTTTATAGTTTATTTTTCTTAAAATCCATGCATTCCCATTAAAATTGGCATAATAGTGAACCTAATAAATGAAAAATCGTGTCTTGTAGGTAAAAATTGAAGAAAAACAAAAAATTGGAGGAAAGGAGAAAACGCATAACCATGTGCTTCAACAAACCAAGAAGGGTAAGGAAAGCAAGCACATGGCCTAAATGCATAGCCATGTGCCTTGAAGAGTTTGAGCCAATACAAACCAATTGCAGAGCACGTGACCATGTACCTTCATAACGTCACAAACATAAGAAAATACTTAGATCGATTATTTTTCTTTTGAAGACACTGAATTTTCCTCTTTTAAAGGATTGGTTTGGCTATGATTACAAGAGGAAATTAACCAAAATTAGCATATTAGAGATTGAGAAAAACATGAGAACAAGGTGCTCCAACTTTCAATAAGAAACTAGAGAGAGAAAAGCTACAAGCAATCAAGGAGATGAAGAAGAAGTTCATAACTACTCTTGGGGTTGATTTGATTGTTTTCTTTTTTTCTTTCTATTTCATTATAAACTAAATTCTTTTTGGCTAGGGTTGTAAATGGATCTTATATGACTTATATTGGGTATTCTTAATTTAAGTCTATTTGGTTTCTTTCATCTTTGTGTTAGTAATTGTTAAGTAATTTATGATATTGATTAAACCATTGTTAATCATACTTAGTTCTATAAACTTACTATCGAGAGATGCTTTTTGTGGAATGGAACTCTAAGCAATTCCCTTGTTTTATTTTGTATTGAGAGACCTTAATGAAACATTATTATCCTTAGGGTCTTATTATTTGAGACAATTGCATGATGTTTAGCTTTTGTGCTGAGAGATTGTTAGCTTAACATGTATTTATATGTTGATTAATACTTGATAGAGATTGATTGATCACCTTAGTGACTTGATATCTACACATGATGCATGAACTAATTAGATAAAGATTAGGAATCCAATAAAAGGTTGTCAAGTGAAGTTGAACCCCTAGCCATTCTTATATATTCATTATCTCTTACCTCTATTAGTATTTCACTTAATTTTCTTATTTGGAATTTCATTCATAAACTTTTATTGATTCTCTAGATATTATAAGATACAAAATAATTAGTACTTAAAACTTAATCCTCATGGGAATGATATCCATACTCATAAAGCACACTTTACTACCTGTGCACTTACAACTTAAGGAATTTCTTATAGCATGAACCTATCATCAAAGGTACTATTTTGATCTTATTTTTGTAGCGACGAAGTGAGGAGCTTATCAATCTAAGGACCTTCATATTATGCTTATTTGCATTTTGGTACATTCCTAAGCATGAAACTTAGTATAGGTTTTGGCCTTATAACTTCCCCTTTGATGTTTAACATCCTAACATTTTCAATGGTTAAAGATGTTTGTAGATGTTATGCTCTTTATGAGTTATAAAATAGAGGGTTCAATTACCCTTGGACTATTTTTGTAATGATTTAGCTTAGGCCACCAAGATCCTCTAAGGTGCTTACATTTAATGTTTATGGTTCTCCATGTTTCATGATTAATGAATTTGTGATTATTTGATGCTATTATGTTGTTTGGTATATGTGGTGTTGAGATTTCATATTATGGAATTAGGAACATGATTAGGCTCTTTAACTTTGGAGATGCCATAAAGTGGTGATCATGAACTTTATTTACTTATTCATTTCCTTTCATTTATTTTTATGATTAGTTACTAACATGTGTGCTTTCTTTGGGTGTAGGTGTATCTTTTGCTTAGACCATGAATAATGGTCTTGATGACTATAACCATTGAATATTGATTATGTCTTATGATGATTAAGGATATGCATGTTACCCTTTTTTCCATGATTCATGACCCCCACTCCATTCTGAGATGTTTATGTATGTTGATATATATGATACTCCTTTTATCATGATGCATGATCCGCCTCCTTAAGAATTAATGATTTGACATGATTGGTTGGATTGCACTAAAGGCATGTTAATTATATTAATTACTAATATGGTTAAAGTGATAAAAGTGAACTAAAGATGCCTAATGGTCGGATCCTAATATTTGAGTGATTTAAGAGTGCTTAACCTCTTTTCAAAACCGTACCTAATTTTTTAGCTCAATTTCTAATGGGGTTAACATGAATTAGGCCTTCTAATTGACTTAATATAGGTTCAAATATTGTGTTGCTTGGATTTTATCTCAATTAAATTCAAGTAGCGACTCCATACTTTATTGGGTTGGTACCAATATATTGTCCCACTTTAGTCCCACGATGACCATTGTTAGGATAAAAGGGCCTTGAAATTGTGTAAGGCCTAAAGGATCCCTATTGATCCAAATGTGTTGTATCTTAGGTCATTAATAATATAATGACCCACATCCTTTTGATCCCTTATTGGTCGATAAAAGGATGGAGTTACGAGCAAGATTCCACTTGTTCAAGTGAAAACCTGAGGTGCTCATAATGGAACTCCACTAAGGACTCAAAATTGACTTCACGTTTAATCTCTAGTTCACTTTGCCAATTTAACCTTATCATTAGTTAATCCATTTGCATTCATGTAGCCTCTACACTTCACCATGTGCACTAGGTCTTCCCTAAGATAAGCTGGTGGGTTCTCCAAACTTATGACTTAAGCTCTATTTAGGCTTAGGAGATGGTGAGAATGGTTCAACACTCACAAGCCTAATACTTTTGGGTATATTGAATAGGGATTATGACAAATGGCCCCTAAGGTTATGGGATATATTAACTTTAACAAACCCTTTCAACTGTTAGACGTATGTATGAACCAATAACACTATGGAATATGACACCTCTTATTTGAATTTCTTCTTTGAGGAAAGATTAAAAGCTCTTAAGAAATATGATTAGATATTCCTATAGTGTAAATACAATGCTATCCCATTCCCCTTTCATAATTATTCCTTAATGTAAATATTTATGTATCCCACTTACCCAGTTCTATAAAGAATTTCCACATGCATCCCTCTCTCTTTATAAAAAGGATGCATAATTTCCTTGTACATATTCTTTTTTAAGTAATGTAAATAATTCCTTTAATTGTTACCTTCATATCCTTTTTTGTACATGTTCTTTGGGATTTTGACTTTTATTTGGTTCAAGGTGACACTACACATTCTCTACTCCTTATTGGTAGAAGATTGAAATCCTTTATAGGAAAGAGCCTCTATACCTTATATGTGGCAAAAAAAGGTTAGAAGGATCTTTTGTTAATTATATGTGCTCTTAATACATACATGCATTTGTTACTTACACATGCATCATATTGATAACCTTTGTTTTGCAGCCATCATAGCTCCAACTAAGCCCCCATAGAAGAGAAGAGTCAACCAACTTGTTATGAAATGTATGACGCCAAACTCAATTCAAAGAATTGATCCATTCATGGAACCTACCATACCATCAAAGATTCTAGATAAAATAATGGCTAACTTTAGTTGCAAGATGGAAGAGTGACATATCGATGAGGTAAACAAGTGTGTTAATGAGATTTTAAAGAAAAAAGTCACCTCTGCGAGTAAAAATGATAAGGGGAAAGCACCTATGGAGGCACCCTAACCTATGGTGATTGACGATTATCTGTTTGGGATAAAGGAGTATCATAATAGTAAGATGGTTAATGAGGTAAAGAATACTATTATTGCTTTTAATAAACATATGGACAACAAGAAGGAGAGTACTCAATTTGATGACCTTGCCAAATAATTACAAAAGATATAGAAAATAATTTAGGTGCTAAAGGTCTAGAAAGAGGAATAGACATTAAATAACTGCTTGCTCGTAAGCCCGAAAAGCTATTTATAAATTTTTGAGTGCTTAAACTTCCAATTTTATTATAATCTAAAATGCTACTAACCATATCCTTTTGTATGCACTAATAATGAAGATGTATGGGGTCCTCTTTAGTACCATGCTTGAGCTATTTGAGTTATCATTAGAAGGATCTATAAAGACAACAGTTCAAATTGTATAAGACATTTAAAAGAAGTTGGAAAGAGTTGACTGAAGCCTTTAAGAGACACTACGCATGTAACTCAACCTTAAATGTCACTTTGCAAAACTTAGAGTCATTAAAGCAAAAGATTGGCAAAAACATTAACAATTACCTAAAAAGGTGAATGAAATTGACTTTTGAATCAACTATTAGACCTATGAAAAGGGGGTAAGTTAGGATGATTGTAAGAGAGACATTCCTAGAATAGGGGCCCAAATCAAAGAAATGTTGGTAAGGAATTTTGAGGACCTTAAGGAGGCTCACTTATAGGTTGAGAAATGCAACATAAGGGAAAAAGAAGCACACTATCCTAGATATAAGAAGAAGGGAACAAGACAACTAATGTGAATGCAATAAGGGCTCTGAGATAGTTTATAGATTTAGGGATGTCTCTCTCTAAGACATTTGAGAGACCATAAAAAAAAAAGGATTTTAAAGCCTTTAGCATCGAAGCCACCTTCTAATCCATTGCCTAGGGGATATGATGTTAATGCTTACTATGTTTTCTATTAAAGAGCTTGGCATAATGCTAAATATTGTTTTAGGTTGAGACATGAGATTCAAGACCTCATTGATAATAAAAAGATTGTTTCACCTAGTGCAAAAAGGTTAGGGAACCCTTTTTAAAATTATTGTAATGTTTCACCTCCTAACCAAAGGGCATTTATAATAGATTTTGAAATTCTTAAAGAAGTTCTTATGGCCACCATCGAAGAAGTGCCAAAGGAATCTCCTATTATGGTTGGTACTACCTTCCCTAAGAGACTCACATGAATAGGTAGAAGAAGAGAAAAGGAATAAGATGACTAAGCTACAGGAAGAGAGCAATGATCAGAAAGACGAGGAACAAGTGAATCATGTGACCCAAAGTGGGAGGAATTACCTTGATAGAGTGACCCTTAAGGAACCATGGGTTGAAAAGAAAGCATATGAACTTGTCGTGAAAGAAAATGAGGGTGTAAAGCAATTAAAGAAAATGTTTGCTCAACTTAGTGTAGGAATTACATATTATTTCTTAAGAGCATAAGAAGGCCATTGTAGAAGCTTTGTTAAGCTTAATCATTTCCAAGAAAGATAACCCAAAAGACAATGTTGCTCTAGGCACCCATAAGGGGAAGATCTCCCTTTCGACCAAAAACTTGCCACTCGAGGGAAGGGATCATAATTTAACCTTATTCGTAAGTGCTAAGGTGAAAGGGAAACACATATGGTATTAACATCAACCTTTTGAAGTTGCTGCATAAGTTTGGATTGTCAGAGAAAGAATTAGATGCATTGAATGACATCATTTAGGCCTATAATGATAGTAGGAAGCCAACCTCAGGCATATTCAAGACTATGGTGAAGACTAGAATTATAGAGACAATGGTGGAATTACAGTTTTGGATATCCCTATTACTTTTTCTCTACTATTGGTGATGTGTGATTTAACATACATATTTGTATCTGCTTTCTAAGTTGTTTTGTGATTTTTTTAGTTAATTTTGGTAGTGATTTTATGAATTGCATTAATTATAAGTTTTTGCTAACTAATTTAAGGATTGATAAACTTTTGATAGGTTTTCAATGCTTGGAGTGAACTCGATATATGGTTTAGGGCAAAAAAGTGTCACACTCGTGACACATTTTTCTTAGTCATGCACAAAAAAATATGTCACAAGTATGACATTGCTTACTCAATCATGAGGATAAGGGAGTCGCGAGAGTCTAATTTAGCTATTTATCAATTTGTTTGTCATATGCAGGACTCAATTTCAACCCCACTTCATTTTTTTTGGCACATTTAGGGCTAGGTTAGAGAGACTATAAATAGGGCATAAAAATATTTTGAAAGGGAAATCTTTAGAGGAATTTTTAGTAAAGGAAAGAGAGGGACTAAGAGATTCAACATGACTCTTTATTGGCTTTCTTTTGATTCCTTTATATTCATTTTATTTCTTTATTTTTGTTTGTCTCAACTCTCATGAGATTAAATTTTATGCTCAATTTTAATATGTTTATAGAAAACTAAACCTTTGACTAGAGTGATGGGTGTATCCAAGTGGGATTGATTTTGATATTAATGTTCAAACTCTAGTTGTCTTCATTGTAATTTTTGATTTGGTCTTCTTTTATTGATTGTGAATTATATGATTGATCACCATATAATTTTCATTTTAGGTTTTATGTGATGAACTGACTGGGTGAAATATAAACCTAAACATAGGAGATCAAACAAAAACCTTTAGGTAAAGAAATATATCTAAATTTTTATAGTGTGTTAATTATGGCTTAATGGATCTAATCAAGAAATTAACTTTTGACAATTAGTTGTTTGTTGATTAGATATAACTTATTGACTTGATGGAGCGTTAAGATTCTTTAGAAACAATTGCACTCAAGAATTAGGTTGGGCATTGATAATTATTAGCCTTTTCTCATTGGGAAAAACCTTGAGCTCTAGTGCTTCAAATATATGATTTCCATTGAATCAATTTAGTTTTTTATTAATTTAATTTAATTTTCATTGTTACTTTCATTTTCATTATTCTTATGAATTAATAAGATTAGTTAAATAACAATAAGCATTATCCCTATGGATTGACCTTGATAAATTATTTGTGCTATAATTGACACCATACACTTATAGATACTTGCCACCTATCAATTGGGGAGGTTGTGGTATCATACCAGAAAGTCAAGATCCCTTATAAGGGTGAGATAATGACCATCTATATAGAAATCAAGGAGATTGAGCTCGCATTGAGTATGGCTATTCTCTATCTTAGAGGTTTTCAAGTTGCTGAGGTTATAAATAAATTGGTCAATCCTAAGGTAATAGGAATCATGAAGAACATGAACTTTCCACCAAACTAAGGGTCAAGGCAGAACTTTACTGGTGTGTCAAAATTTCAAACAATCCCTACTCAAATGACTCTATTGGCCTAGCACACCAAGAAGGAAGGGATGAATTGATGTTTAATTTAAAAATTAAAAAGGGGTTTAATGTGTTTAAGAAGATGAGTAGGAGAAGAAAGATTTCACACAAGTGTTTATAGTGGTTCGGATGTTAACAAACCCTACGTCCACTACCCAATTCTCTATAATTGGTTATTTCACTCAATCCAATAGGTGTTTTCAAGCTCACACTAAACTTTTACAACTTATGTTTATGGCTCACATAATAACCTTACATCTTATGATTTCTAGGCTCACACAAAAACCTATTATAAGTGTTTTCAAGGCTCACATTAAAACTTCTCATAAGTGTTTTCAAGGCTCATACTAAAACATCTTACAATGGTGTTTATTGCTCACACCAAACAATCACAAACACATAAATGAGAATTGAAAAAAAGGGTAGCCAATTGGTAAGAGATTGGTTACAAATTAATGAATTCTCTTGCAATTACATATGTTTGGTGAAGTATTTATAGCTCACATCCACCAAAGAGACTTTGGACTAAAACTATCAACAAATCTCCTAGATGTGCAATGCAGATTTAGCATTAAATGATTGTCAGGCAGAAGTCGCGGTCGCTACTACCATTTCGAGGTCATGAATTTCCAATTTACATTGTGGAGCCAAAAATTTTAGCGAAAAACCCTGTTTGTGTCTAACAGCTAGTCCACGTGTCATCTTTCCATTGGTTGTCCATGAAAATATAGTCGTTGTGTTCTAACCACTATCAAAAGTCATAGTCATGAGATACCTAAGTCTTGGGCGTGACTGAGACTATGAATTCCTCTATTTGGTGAGGAAGCCTCTACCCCTTGAGTTGCATTTGCTATCAAATTTTTGCCCTCATGATATTTGATCTTTCAATGGACACCTGGGACACCTGGCATGCTGTGGTTGTGGCTTTGCTTCCCTCCATTGTCATTATGAAAGTCGCAGTCACAACCTTAACATGACACTCACTACGAATTCCTCTGTGACTGTGATTTTACAGTATTTGGATGGTTCACGGTAGTGACATAGTCCGCGAATTTCTCTTGCCTAGCTTCATCCTTTCTTGTGATTAATTCACAATCGCGATTTACCATACACACATTACGAATTTGGATGATCTTTACATTGTTGGAGATTTTGAATTCCATTCTACTTCCAATGAAAAATCTAAGTTATAATATGCAAAACAACACTTAATGAAAGTATTAGAATTGATCAATGAAAAACAACACTTAATGAAAATATTAGAATTGATCAATCTCTATTGTCAAGATTAAAAGAGGTCCATGACTTAGGTTAAACCAACTTAGTCCAACAATCTCCCCCTTTTTGATTTTGACAACTTAGATTGATCCTAAGGGAAAAATAAATGCATGAGTTTTGAAGTTATGAAGTTGGAATGGTGAATGAGTCAATACTTAAAAATTTGTAGACAAAGATCAAAGTGAAATTTTCTAATTATGATATTCAACCAATCAAGGTGAAATTTCTAAGTATGGCTACAATGCTCCCCCTCAACTTATGCTATTTACTTGCAAATTATTTTCTCTCCCCCTTAGATTCTTTATTGATCATCTCTTCCCTTTTGGCAAGATCAAAAAGAGGGTTTATAAGGGAAAAGAACAAATGCATAACAAATAGATAAGTATTCATAAGGAGCAAAGACATAAGAATTATAATCATAAAGGTAAATTCAATCAATCACATAAGATAAAGAATTTCAAAAAACAAACATCATTATTTACTTATAAGCAAGCTATGGATTTAACAACTTTAGATTAATAAAACAAAGAGAAAATACAAAGAAATCCTATTATAGAAGATTAAAGAGTCATCATCATCTCTAGAAACGTCTCCCTCATCATTGTTGCCTCCGCCTTTAGCTTCATCGCCTTCCTCAACTTTGTCATTGCCTTCCTCTTCTGGGGTATCCTCATACTCAGCAAAATCAGGAAGATGGCAAAGAGGGACACCTAAGTTCTCTTGTAAATCCACCATATCATTGTGAAGGTGGGAGATGCGAAGGAATTTCCTCTTCATCATTCTCATCATCTTGTCTAACTTGCGATTGATGGTGGCAAGAGATAGTTTGGTTTTGGGTTTTGTTGAGAAGAAGGGACTGGTAGGCTTCCTTCTTCAATGATGAGCCTCTTCCTTTTGGAAGCTTGAGATGTCTCCATCTTCTTAGCCCCAAAGGCACCTAGTGTATATGCATATATGTTTGGGTGTATGGCTTTGGCATTTATCAAGTAGGTGAGGTCAAAGAAGCTTTGAGAAGGGAGGAGTTTCTTAGTGAGGAGTTTTTCATTTTCCTCATTAAGAGCTCTAACAAAGCAGTAGATTATTGTCACATGTGATAGGAGGGGAAATTAGCTCTTCGGTTTGGTGCTCATATGGATTAATTGATTCATAAGATAATGGTCAATTTGGATAGGATTGTTTTTAACAAGGCAGAATAAGAAGGCTAGATCCTTTTGAGACACTTTCTCATTACCACCACCTCTAGCATTTATGAAAAAGGTGATGATACGATGGAATATCAAAAAGGGGAAGGTTTTGATGTATTTGGCTAGAGAAGTTTTTGGCTTTAGTTTGGTCTCAATTGAAATTTTAGACCAAAACTCAAAATAGATCATGTCAAATACAGAGATAATGAACGAGATATTTTCTCTGATTTGAAGGTTAAAAAGGTTTAACAATTGCTCAAAAGTAATAAAATAAGGATCCTCGAAAGCACAAAGTATTAGCCCATATTGCACAGCTCGTGATTCTACTTTGCAACTCAGTGTCACCGTGCACATGAATTCCCTTACGACTTCCTCATAACTAGGTTCATCTCGAAAGATGAACTCGTTCCATCCCAAGTTAGAGAGGAATGCTCGCATCTCATTGTTGATCCTAAGGGTCTCCAACATAAAGGTAGATGGTATTTTGTATAGGAAGACGATTTTGAAAGAGTTGGCTTTAAATCATTCCTTCTCCTTCTTTGTGATTCCTTTCATAAGGTACAGATGGTTAGGCTACTGCCTTGCCCTTCTCTGCTCTGGAAATCTTCTTAGGAGCTATTGGGAAATTAGAGAGATTTAGAGAATTTAGAGAATGTGGAAAGAGATAATTGATTTGGAGTAGAATGAAGTGATAAAAATCACTATTTAGGGGGTTTATATAGCCATTTGAAGGGTGTGAAAATGGCTAGAATTGGAGTAATGAAGAGTTGGAAATGGTTGGCAGTCAAATCACTTAATTGTAAGACAGTTACTAGAATTCGCGATTGCTAAATCCATAGTCGTGATCGCTAATTTTGAAAAATGTGAGTAACAGACAAAAATCCTTGGGAATTGGCGCGTCCAAAAGTTAAAAATTTGAAAATTTGTCTGAATTCGTGGTGGAGAGCAAAATTTGTGAACTCGAATTAACATTTGTTAGCTAAGCGAGATGAACCTTTAATTCGCGATCATGAGTCAAGGATAACGACGACGAATTACAAAGTAAGAAGGATAATCATGAAAAAGCTAAATTTGACAATTAAAATGATGATCCATATTAATATATTGATGCTTAATTTATGCAATTTGACATAGAAATGCACAATTGAAATTAAAATTAAGACATCCAATGATTAATATCACATACAACCAATACATATAACAATCAAACAAAAGATAAAACTTTTCACTTTAGGGAGCTTCCATCAAGCATTCCCAATTCTCTTTTAATGAAATTCAACGTTTCTTCATTAAGAGATTTAGTGAAAATATTCGCAAGTTGATAAGTTATGTCTATAAATACTAACTCAACATCACCCTTTCAGACATGATCTCTAAGAAAGTGATGTCTAATATCTTTGTGTTTGCTCCTAGAGTGTTGGATGGAATTCTTAGAGAGATTAATTACATTAGTGTTGTCACATTTGATAGGAATATGATAAAAAACTTTGTTGTAATCCTTTAATTGTTGTTTCATCTAAAGCACTTGGGTGCAATAACAAGCCACAGCTACATACTCAGCTTCAATGGTGGATAAGGCAACTGGAACTTGCTTCTTGCTAAACCAAGACACTAAGCATTCTCTTACAAATTGGCACGTTCTAAAAGTACTTTTTCTATCAAAAAGACTACCAACGTAATCTGTATCCGAGTAGCCTATGAGACTAAAGGATGAATCCCTAGGATACCATAGTCTTAAGCACAATGTGCTATGTAAATATTTGAAAATTCTTTTGACGGAATTTAAATGTGATTCTTTGGGAGAGGATTGAAATCTAGCGCACATATATACACTAAACATAATGTAAGATCTCAAAGCAGTAAGATAAAGTAGAGAACCTATCATACCTCGATATCTCTTTTCATCAACTGTCTTACTCGATTCATCTTTATCCAGTTTGATGGTATCACTCATGGTTATTTTTGCTACTTTGCATCTATTCATGCTAGACTTCTTGAGTATGTCCTTTGTGTATTTGGCTTAGTTTATGAAGATTCCTTCTTTGGTTTGCTTGATTTGTAGACCAAGGAAAAACTTGAGCTCTCCATCATGCTCATTTCAAATTCCCTAGTCATACACTTAGGAAAATCCTCATAAAGATATTCATTAGTAGCACCAAAAATGATATCATCAACATAAATTTGTAATATAAGTGTATCATGTTTATGCCTTTTTACAAACAAGGTAGTGTCCACCTTTCCCTTTTCAAAATTATTTTTCAAAAGAAATTAACTAAGTCTTTCATACCAAGCTCTTGGAGCTTGTTTCAACCCATATAAGGCTCTATTCAATTTAAAAACATAATTAGGAAAACTATGTGATTCAAAACTAGGAGGTTTTTCAACATAAACTTCCTCCTCAATAACCCCATTTAAAAAAGCACTTTCGACATGCATTTGAAAAAGTTTAAAATTCATATGACATGCATAGGTTAAAAGAATCATAATGGCCTCTAACCTTGTAATAGGGGCATAGGTTTCATCATAGTCTATGCCTTCCTCTTGGTTGTAACCTTTTGCAAACAATCTAGCTTTATTCCTAGTGATGAATCCTTGTTGATCTAACTTATTTCTAAACACTTATTTGCAATATACAATTGGGTGTTCCTTAGGCCTAGGAAAAAGTTCCCATACATTGTTTCTCTTGAATTGGTTGAGTTCCTCTTGCATAATAATTACCCAACTTTCATCATTAAGAGCCTTATCAATTGATTTTGGCTCAAACTGATAAATAAAGGCAAGGTTATTATCTAAAAGATTAATTTGAGATCTAGTACTTACACCCTTTGAAGTATCACCAATAATTAAGTATTTGGGGTGATGCTTGGAGAACCTCCAATCCTTGGATATATCTTGACTTACAATGCTTCTTGTTGATGTTGTGGTTCCTCATCTACTCTTGACGATTCACCTTTATCTTTGTCTTCATCTTCCTCTCTTGTAGTGTGCTCCAATTTCAATTTTTCAAAGTCACCTATAAGATTTTCAACAAAAGAGCTTTTCCCAAGATCAACCTTACTAGATTCATTAAAAACAACATTCATAGACTATTCAACAACTATAGAACTTTTATTAAAGACTCTATAGGCCTTGTTAGAGGTGGACTAACCTAAGAATATCCCCACATTAGTTTTTGAGTCAAATTTTTCAAGATTATCCTTGGTATTCAATATATAACACTTGCATCCAAATACTCTTAGGTATGATATCTTGGGTTTTCTACCATTTCATAGCTCATAAGATGTTTAATTGAGAATGGGTCATTTAAAAACTCTATTTTCAATATAACATGACGTATTAATGGCTTCGACTTAAAAGTAATTTGGTAAATAATACTCATTGAGCATAGTTTTAGCCATTTTTACTAGTGTTCTATTTTTCCTTTCTACAACACCATTTTGTTATGGTGTTCTAGGGGTTGAAAAATTGTGAAAAATCCCATTCTCTAAAAAATAAGATTCAAAAGCTTCATTTGAAATTGCATTCCATGGTCACTTCTTATAGAATAAATGAAGTTACCCTTTTCATTTTTCATTCTTTTTGCAAAACTTTTGAAGGCATCAAAGGTATCATGCTTATGAGTTAGAAAGGATACCCAAGTAAACCTAGAATAGTCATCAATTAGGACTAGTGCATAATATTTTCCACCTAAACTAGCACTCTTTGTAGGTCCTCTCAAGTCCATATGAATTAGTTAAAGAGGCTTAGATGTACTTACAACATTTTTAGCTTTGAAGGATGATTAATGTTGCTTCCTCATTTGGCAAGGACCACATATCTTGTCTTTTGAGAAGACCTTCCACAAGCTTTCCTTTAGATAAGCTTTGTAAGAGCTCCATGTTAGCATGTCCAACTCTTCTATGCCATAGCCAAGCTTCATTACTAAGAGACATAAGACGCTTAAAAGATTGGTTAGCCAATTTGTCTAAGTCAATTGAGTAGGTATTGCCTTTCCTTTCACCCTTAAAAATAATCATTTTATCTACTAATGTGGTAACTCGACATTCTAGGGTCAAAGGTGACTTTATTGCCTTTGTCACACAATTGACTTACACTTAACAAATTATGTTATAAGCCATCAACTAACAAAACATCATTAATTAAAGAGCAACCATTCTTACCAATGGTTCCAATGCCAATTACCTTACCCTTGGCATTGTTACCAAATGTGACATTGCCACTTTCTTTTTCTTTCAAGGCCATGAATAGCTTCTTATTGCCCGTCATGTGCTTTGAGCATCCATTATCCACATGCCAATTATTTGATTCATTAGTGGCTAGCAAACATCCCTACATAACACAAAATCATCTATTCTTTGGTACCTAAACATACTTGGGTCCTAAAGGATTAGGTATTGAAGGGTCCTCCATTTTAAGGTGAGCCTTCCTAATGTAACAATAAATATTAAAATGTCTATATCTCATGCAATAATGACATTGGAGTTTAGACTTGTGAGTCTTTCTCCTATGTACAATCTTAGTATGAGTAAAAGGCTTTCTCATACTTTGGTTATGGGGGTACATGCAAGTGCATAAGTGATGAGGAGTAGAAGAGAATTTTTTATGTTTGTGTTTATGCATGCTTCTTATTGTACATATAAGCATGATTTGCTCTTTGAGCCTTGAGGGGCCTTACCTTTATCGTTAGGCATAAGTGGCTTAGTGTTAGGAGCACCTCTCTTCCCAATTACCTCAATACATGAAGCTTGAGTTGTTGTTACTCTAACAAATGTAGTGAGTATAGATTTGAAGGTTGAGGCTTCATTAAATCCACGACCATGCCTAATTAAGGGAAGCCTTTGTGATATTAGGAGTGTATCTAAAACTTTCTTACCCTTATGAAATTTTGAGATAGAGCTTATAAGCTTAATGACTTCTCCCTTTAGAGAGTCATTCTCTATTCTTAATGAAGCTAATGATGAAGATGATTTAGAAAGATTTTCCATTGATTTTTTAAGTTCTTCATTTGAAGTCCTCAATTCACTTACAAGATCATTAAGGATTTGTAATCATCCTCTAATTTTAAGCATTTTCTCTTGTAAGTCTCCATTTGTGACTTATATTTGTCACATCTTATTGTGAGAGCTTCTAGAAGCTCTTCATCTACATCATCTAAATCATCATAATCAGAATGAGAATGAGATGAAGTGCTTACCTCATTAGGAGAATCCTTTTGTGCCATGAAGCATATATTGGAAATCTCCTCATCTTCTTCATCCTCACTTGAGTTATCATCCCAAATGGCTTTGAAGCTCTTCCTTTTTTCTCTTTGTCCCCTTTCTTCTTCTTCTTTTTTAACTTTAGATAATCATACTTAATGTGGCCTTGCTTACAACACTCATAGTAAGTGACTTCGATTGATCTCTCTTTAGGATTAGGAGTAGCTTTCTTGAAGTTCCTTCTTTCTTTTATTCTTCTAATAAGCTCATTGGTCCATCTAGAGAGCATTGCTATTTTGTCTTATTCCTTGTCACTTTCTTCTTCACTTGAAGTAACCTCCATTTCCTTCTCTTTAGATGTAGACTTGAGTGCTCAAGTCTTCCTTTTTTTCTTTTTAGATTTTTCTCCTTTGCCCGTCATTTTCTTCATTTCCTCATTTTTCTTTAAGGCCAACTCATGAGTTAAGAGTTTGCTTATCAAGGCATTTATTGGTACCTTTCCTATTTATGGGTTGGATTTTTAGACACTACACACTCTAGCACCAAATTTCTCAAGAGGCAAAGATTTTAGAATTTTAGAGTTTACCTCATGATTTGTGAGAATCCTACTAAACTTCTTTATATTGGTGACAGTTGCTAGGAGTCTATTGGTTATGTTGGTGATGCTCTCATCCTCCTTCATCATGAATAACTCCCACTCTGCCACATACATCTTTAGTCAGCTAGATTTCACTAAGGTGGTGCCTTCATGACAGTTCTCCAATGCTTTCCAAATCGCATGGGCGATTTGGCAATGTTGTACTCTTCCGATTTCTTCTCTTGAGAGAGAGCATAGAAGGATTTCCATGACTCTTTTGTTCTTGCCATTGGATCTTCTATGTGCTTTAACCCATTCTTCTTTAGGGATTAGTTTTTCACTTCCATCCACCACTTTGTTGGGTGGCTTCCATTCTTTAACAATAACATCCCATAAATCTACTACATTCGTATCTAGATAGATCTCCATCCTATACTTCCAATGAGTATAGTCAGCTCCATCAAAATAAGGCTTGAGGTGTGATTGAATTCCTTTTTGTGCCATTAATCTTTACTCACTCAATTAGGGTTTTTAGTGAGAGTTGGCTCTGATACCATTAGTTGGCCTAGGGCACCAATAAGGGGGGTTTGAATTAGTGTTTAATTTAAAAATTAAAAAGAGGGTTAATGTGTTTGAAAAATGAGTAGGAGAAAAAAGAAATTGACAGAAGTATTTATAGTGGTTCGAGTGTTATGTCCACTCCCTAATTCTCTATAATTGGGTATTTCACTCAACTCAATTAGTGTTTCCAAGCTCACACCAAACTTTTACAACTTGTGTTTATGGCTCGTACAATAACCTTACACCTTGTGTTTTTTAGGCTCACACAAAAACCTCTTACAAGTGTTTTCAAGGCTCATACTAAAACCTCTCACAAGTGTTTTCAAGGCTCACACTAAAACCTATTGCAATTATGTTTATGACTCACACCAAACAATCATAAACACATAAATGAGAATTGAAAGAGTGAGTAGCAAATTGGCAACAGATTGGTTACAAATTAATGAATTCTCTTGCATTTACATCTGTTTGGTGGAGTATTTATAGATCATATCCACTAAAGAAACATTAGACTAAAACTATCAACAAATCTCCAAGATGAGCTATGCAGATTTAGCATTAAATGCTTGTCAGGTAGAAGTCGCGATCGCTACTACTATTTCGAGGTCACGAATTTCCAATTTCCAATGTGGAGCTAAAAATTTTAGTGGAAAACCTCATTTGTGTCTAATGGCTAGTCCACTTGCCAGCTTTCCACTGGTTGTTAAGGAAAATATAACCATTGTGTTTTAACCACTATCAAAAGTCACTGTAGCAAGATACCTAAGTCTTAGGCGCAACTGAGACTACGTATTCCTCTATTTGGTGAGGAAGTTTCAACTCTTTGAGTCGCGGTCGCTACTGAATTTTTACCCTCAAGATTTTTGATCTTTCAACGAACACTTGGGAGACCTGACACGCTGTGGTTGTACCCTTTTTTCCTTCCATTGTCAATATGAAAGTTGAGATCTCAACCCTGGCGTGACATTAATCACAAATTTCTCTGTGACTAAGGCTTTGCAGTCTTTAGATGGTTCGCGGTAATGAAATAGCCCATGAATTTCTCTAGCTTAGCTTTATCATTTCTTATGATTGATTCGTGGTGGCGATTTACCATACACACATCGCAAATTTGGATGATCTTTACATTGTTGTAGATTTTTAATTCCATCCTACTTCCAATGAAAAATCTAACTTATAATCCATAAAACAACACTTAATGAAAGTATTAGAATTGATCAATCTTTATTGTCAAGATCAAAAGAGGTCTATGACTTAGGTTAAACCAACCGAGTCCAAAGACTCAAAAACATGATGCTTGACTTCTTCATGAAAGAAAGAGATGTAGTTGGGCAACTTAAAGAGAAAACAATATAAAAGTGAGAAACTAATAAGTGATAGCATGAAGGACATCTTGAGAGAGCTTTATTTCATATGGATGTTGAAAATGTAACATCCCTTTTCAACTTTTTTTTTATTTAACTTAGTTTATTAGGTGGTTTGAATTATTAATGCATATACTATGAGTACTAAAATGACATAACATCATTAAAATTCTCTCGTGCCATCTCAATATCATTAAAGGATCCTTCTTTATTTATTTGAACACTATGTATCTTGTATCACAAAATAGTAATTATTTACAATAAAACATATAAGGCTAAACAAACCAATATACTAAATGACTGCATATTGGCCTAACCTCTATTAGACTGCTAGATAGAAATTTTAATATACAAATCGAAGCAATCTCTAGTCTATTCTTCCTAAAAGAAAACTAAATGTAAAGGAATAAGCTTACATACTTAGTACGTGTTGGCCCTAGGCACCAAGAACAGGGATTGAATTGGTGTATAAAAAAATTTAAAATGATGATAAAGAAGAGTAGGAAAGAAGACACATGATTTATAGTGGTTCGGTATAATCAACCTTACATCCAGTCCCCAATTCTCTGTAATTGGGTGTTTCACTCACTTAACATGGTGTTTCCAAGCTCACACCTAACTTTTACACTTTGTGTTTTCAAGGCTGACATAACAACCTTTCTTACAAGTGTTTTCTAAGGCTAACACTAAAACCTCTCTTAAGTGTTTTTACAGGCTCACACTAAAACCTTTCTCTA